>JAIPMN010003098.1:18212-29766 GCA_020650975.1 Apostichopus californicus | reverse complement strand
CACACATCACAGGAGATGACATACATCACACAATATGACACACATCACACAAGATGACACACATCACAGAAGATGACAAACATCACACAATATGACACACATCACACAAAATGACACATATCAAACAAGATGACACATATCACACAAGATAACACACATCACAGGAGATGACACACATCACACAAGATAACACACATCACAGGAGATGACACACATCACACAATATGACACACATCACACAAGATGACACATATCAAACAAGATGACACACATTACACAAGATAACACACATCACAGGAGATGACATACATCACACAATATGACACACATCACACAAGATGACACACATCACAGAAGATGACAAACATCACACAATATGACACACATCACACAAGATGACACATATCAAACAAGATGACACATATCACACAAGATAACACACATCACAGGAGATGACACACATCACACAAGATGACACATATCACAGGAGATGACACACATCACACAAGATGACACATATCACAGGAGATGACACACATCACACAAGATGACACACATCACACAATATGACACACATCACACAAGACACATATCACACAAGATGAGACACATCACAAAATATGACACGCATCACACAATATGACACACATCACACAAGATGACACACATCACACAAGATGACACACATCACACAAGATGACACACATCACACAAGATGACACACATCACACAAGATGACACACATCACACAATATGACACATATCACACAAGATGACACACATCACACAAGATGACACACATCACACAAGATGACACACATCACACAAGATGACACACATAACACATAAACAACTTTCTTCCCCCCCCCCCTTTATACAGTTATTTATACAATTATTGTCACGTTTAGAAGACCAAACTGTTAACGTTACCTTCTTATGGGTTCTAGTACATATTCCATACAATGATGCCACTGAATTTGAGAGATCAATAAGAAGCACTGCTAAATAGCAGTGATGTCCTTCCACACTAGTATAGCCTAAAGATGATGTAGATCTTATCATATTAAACAGAATGCAGTACTGCGATATTACGGGAATTGTCTCGCACATAGTGTCTTTAGCTAATGTACCACTGAAATCCAGGTCGATGTGTCGTCAAAAGTTGGACACAAATTATAAGGGGCCTGCAGCATTACTCGAGCCAGTCTGTGCAGGCAGACGGGACCTTCTTTCCAACACGATATACTCAATGTCAGTCTGCAGATCTAATGACCTAGCTCTATTGTTTGGTATAGATTCAGCCACAGCAGCCTTTCTTTGCGACACCGTGCCTGAATGAAACTCACCGTTGTCATTTGGTACAATTTCAAACAATCCAAGCGTGTCTACTAATGCATATTCATAGTAACCGGGCTGGGTCGAGTCTAGATCATCATCTGATGCACTGACCACGACCACCACTTGCCCTGCCCTTCCGTCAGGGTCCACCACTGCCACGTAATCTTCTGCAAAGTATGGAGCTTCGTCGTCAACCTCTAGCACCGTGAATTTCAGCGTCACCGAACTTGATAATCCTAATGAAGATAATAAATGATCCGTTGCAGTTGTTAGGTTTAACATACAGGTAGTAATGATGCCAAGCACAGGGAATCCATTACACGACAAAATACTCAAGCTGAAATGGCCAATGTCTTATGTTATGCAGCAAGTTTTGTGTGCATTAATACCATACATTTTTTCAGTATTTCATGATAACCGACATTCTGATTTCTCATAATTAGTAATAAAAGATCGAACGCTCTCTAGCTGCCCAGCCATGACAAAGCATCAATATACAATGCTCATCAGTAGGTAGGGAAACCATTGACAGCTTAAACACAATTTAATTTGACTTTCATTGCGCTCCAGTCTTTCAAATGGATCTTTCAACAATGAATTTCATTACAGCTTTCAAAATTAATTTGAACAGTGTTTCAAAACAGTTTCACCAAATATCTCATGAACTAGAGCATATTTGGATTCTAACACAATACAGGCTGCATTTTATTAAGTGAGTCTAACTGGCCCATGAAACTGTATCTAAAATTACGTTACCTTGCAGGTCCCCCATTTCTGATACCAGCGTGAAGAGTGGCAAGGGAGATTAACCCCTACTTGTCCGAGGGACAAGGTTTAATACAGTGGCGGAGCTAGGGGTATTGGTCAGGGGGGCGAGAATGGTCTGTAGGGGCGCTTTGACACTATCTAAGCGGAGCGCCAATTTTTTGAGTAAAAATACTCCCTAGATCGCCGGAATTGACCCTTTCCGGCCGAAATTGCTAATTTGCAGATAAACGAAGAATAAATAGGTGTCATCGCCATTTGTGACAACTCGGAAGTTTATATGGGTGTTGAAAGTACATGCACTTGGAAATAGTTTCATAAAACGGGAGTGCCAATAAATTAAAGACCGCCGTAAGAGCATTTTGTCAGAAAATTACACCAACAAAATGTGACAAATGCTCAATAATCGCGAATAAGTGAAAAGTGGTAAAAAGCTGAAAAGGGCGCCAGCAGTCCATTTGAGTCCGTCAGGGGGGGTCCGCCCCCCCCCTGACTGTATGGACGCTCCGCCACTGGTGTAATGGTCTGGCCTTAGATCACAAGTACCTCACCTTAGCCATTGACTGCACAACAAGCCACCACCCCTCCCGCACCCCCCTACAGAACATCCAAAATATGAACAGATTTCGCACATTGCTAAATATTTAAAGGAACTACAGTGTCGTGTTCACTCAAGTATTAAAGTAATGTATGAGAACACATGAAAGATGAAGTAAAACTCATGGAAAATAATTCGAGGTGTGTTTATTTGATCAGACTCTCTTTTACAAGGAGTAGCAATTAGTGTTCGACCCATAATAGATAATCAGGCGGTCCGATTATCAGACAATCTGTATATATAATCGGCATCGGCAAAATCCATTGCGCTACTGATTAAGGGGAACCGATTATTACGTTCCACATAAAGGATTGTATTTTTCAGCGCATTTGATATCACCACAACCACAAAAAAATGCAGATTGTTCGATGCAACTCTATTCAAAGCCGGGGAAGGTGCGCTAGCCTACAGTGTAACTGTATCACAAGTCCCTCACGCGAGATTGCACTAATGCTCTTTGATATACTATCCAGTTTTGGCAGTTAACATCATACAGTATATGCCCGCGATAAGCATAGGGGACGATGCAATATTATTATATTTTTCACTTCGCTTCTTGCATCTAACAAAACCTCCTGTTATCCATGTTTAACGATTGATAAGAAAGATTTATTGTCTTGACTAAATATAAAACCAAAACAATGTACTTTTACTTTGGCCGTTTCACCGTACGTGAAAACTGGAAAGTGAAAACGATAAAATTAGGCTTTCCTAATTGTGAGTTCTACAGTACGTACATTAGGCTAGTCTGGCTAGAGAACAGTTGAGCTTAATAACTGTTAGGTTTGCAAATGCGCCCAAGATTTTACAAATGCGATAAAATGATGAAATCAAGGCGCCAAATACTCCTAAAATTCCCTAAAAATGTTTGGCAACAGTCCTCACACTTGCGCATATTTTTGCGAAAAACACGAAGCAACTTTTTTTTCCCTGACCGCATGTACCATACGTGCTAAAATAACCCTGGCCTTTCAGTGACTGAACTCCTGCAACCGACTAAAGCAAGTCTGATTTCCAGCGACACGCGCGACAAAGTAAATGGGACTTTAGTGTGTGATTTCTCTCACATGTAGTTAAGTCAATGAAGAAGCGCCATTGACTTACTGTGTATAATCATTTGAAACAACGTTTGATCGGAATTTTTCCCTCGCAGATGGTAATCATTGAAAACTTGAAGCAATTACGTCCGAGATTGTTTTATTTTTCATATCAGATTACATATTTCTATATCAGATTACAAAACTATGAATATTTTATTTCAGTTCGGTCTACTTTTCACTTTATTTATGTTGAAGTTGCAACACTGATAATGGTTATAATACCAGTTGTTAAAGCTGGCCCCAATTTTTTTTTCATTTCGTAGCCAATGGCTACTTTTTCCCCCTTCTGTAGTCTGTACAGCACTGTCATTAACTGTGTTGTGGCGGGATTGCAATATTGCGACTCATTGTTATAAACGTACAGCGCCCCATGTATGTATTACGAGGCTCTTTATTTGCTTTAGTATGAAACGTTAAGTCGTTCATTTACATCTTTGATTGCATGTATTGGCCTTGAAGTTGGTAATCAATCATAACACTAAATCATATATTAGGCCAGTTCCACGAAAACGATGAAATAATCGGTAATCTGCAGCGGCCTGATTGTCACATGACTTAATCGGTAATCGGTAATGACCGATTAACATATAATCGGTCGAACACTAGTAACAATATCTATATACAGTATGTGTGAAACTAACTAGAGATGAGATACTGTATAGGACAGTTCCTGGTCAATATCGTCCACAGCAGGTGGTCAGTACTATCTGTCAACGCAGGGGTCACTCCTAGGAGTCGCTCACATCAAGGTGTCAGAATTAAAGCAGTGTAGTGACATGCATAAGGTATTACAATGATCACATGTGGTGGATATCACATACAGTAACTCTATATACACTCACCACTCTCATCAGAGGCAGTGATCATCAACTCATGCTCATCTGCAGTCTCTCTATCCAGAACTCCAACGATATCCACAGAATAACTGTAAGCTGTCTGCGCGGTAAAAATTACGTTAAGTGGTCCCGGCGGAAAGTGAAAAAAGCTTCATTTGAGAGATATAGACAGAAAGAATGGGAAAATTTTCAATCTGTTCTTAACATATTGACGACAGAGAGGACTGGCCGAGGGTGGGAGGGAAGTGGGAAAGTGGGGAGAGCAGTTGTTGGAGACATTGTCCCTACGCTATAAACCGAGTACACAGAATATTTCAGGAAGAGTACCATAAATTTGAGTGGTCCGATATTGTCTAATATTAACTATTGCTAATTCTCATCAAATTTTGTCCAAGTTCTTCGCTATAGCAAATTTTGTTTTGGGGATGATGAAAGAAAGATCAAATAAAATAAGCATGTAAATGTCTCACCCCTAAACCCCCCCTCCCCACCCATTTTCCAATAATTGAAAAAAAATCAATACAATTGTTGATTCTCCAATAAATGCAGTATTGTGATTAGAAGCACAGCAATTCAGTTCAATTACAAAATTATTTCACGCATGTATCCAGAAGAATTATCAGATATTTCTTCGAAAGACATACACAAGAGAATAAGGAGGCAACACTTTGTACATAAAATATCTATTTTAAATTATCACAGACAATAGGAACGGTCTTAGAAGGTTTGCATAATGTGTGCAGCAAGCATCTCATCCATATCCATCTGCCCCCACACACAACCCCCCCCCTAAAAAAAAAGGAAAACAATGGCACAGCAATAATTATATGAATTCACTAGCAGTAGGAGGGAAGTAGCTCACATTTTTATCTTTCAAAATTCATAAACTCACCTTACAGCCTGTCCTTCCTCCTCAATCACTGTAAATGTTTTCAGAATATTATCTGTACCTTCAGGCAGGGAAACCTCCAATGGTAAAACATCGATAAATTTGGGCGGTTCGTTAATTTCATTTACCGTTATGGAGACCGTGGTGGTTTCTGATCGTGGGTTACCTGTGTAGTCGTCATCGGTTAACTCTACTGTTAAAGTATATGGTGAGCTTGCAATATAATCCAGTTCCTAGGAAAGAGATGACATTGACCTATTCGTTAATCACAAATCTGCAGATTATTGCCAACTTGAACACTTGAAAAATCTTTTTAAAATTCATGATGAAAAGCTTCCCTTAAAGACCTGAAAAATCACACCCCGTAATAACCATGCAAATGGCACGTTGAAATTCCCCCCACCAGGGACACCCTCCTCCGTCTCCTCCTGACAATCTGTCGTGCAACGTTACAAAGGGAACAAAGAATAAGGAATTATCACAATACTTTGCACACTGCAGGAAGAATTGAAGGCATTGAAGACTCGCCCCAAAACTGCGTGCCGCGCTCTGAAAAAGTTAACTTTCCGTTGCTTGAGAGTGAAGTTTCCTCCTTTTGTTACAAAATGCAGACAGTCATGAAACGTGATACCTTGTTATCTTTTATCTAGACTTGAGATGTCCATCCCTGCTATGTACACTGTGTTGTGGGTATTGACCGTAGCTGGATGTACTGACTGTACACTAGTGTCTAATTACCGACAGTAGCAAGCTGTGTGTGATTTTTCTGGGATCGATGGTGGTTTCTATAACACTTCTGTTACACCTCATTCGAAACTAGGTCAGACTACCGGCTGCATGAGACGTTTCTTTGTGCGGGAGTCTTCACTCCCATTAACATATATTCAATGAGGCTGTCAAGGGTTTTCCAGAGAGGGCGCTGTCATGGATATGTGTAATCTGTACTGGTTACTGATCTATGAATGACATTATTACACCAATGCTGGAAAGTGCTGCCCACGAGCATGAACCTGCAAACAGATGCGTTGGGTGATTTACAAGTTCAAAGTTCCATTCGTGCAATTTCGGGTGGAACGGGAAAAAAAGTGCTTTTGAGAAATTAAGTTATAAACGCGTGCTTAGAACAATTAGTTTTGACTTGAAACTATGTTGAAAATATGTTTCAAAGATCACTTAATTTTCTGAATAACTACAGAGCAAAATTAATAAAACTTCTTCTGAGTGAGTCACAGTGCCATTATAATCTGCAGTCAGAGACTTAAGCTAATTGTCAAAGTTGCAAAACTTCGGGCAAGCTTGGACTTCTCTCCCCTCAACGTACACGCTAGGACATAGAACTTGCTATTCAGTCGTAAACAAGTTACAGAAGCAATCCATACGAGATCTTCGTGCATCAATGGACTTAGCGTTTCAGAAAGTCTATGATATAGTAGACTCTATATTGTCAAACTAACAAGAAATAAGAGAATGTATAATGCCCCTAGGTGACCATATATGAATATCTAGCATATTTGGGGCCATATAGCATACTTTCATGTCCAAAAAGAGTCATACTATAGCAGACTTCTTCATGAAAATCGGAATGACCAAAGAGAACCTTGGAAAATTATAAATGAAATTATACGTCGAGGTAATTCTCAAGAAAAAAAACACATTTCAGACTTGATCATACATGGTGGAATAATTTTGCTACAGACTTTAAAAGGTCAAAAGTCTCAAACAATCTTTATTACATCATTCGATGTAATTTTCCTCACTGGGACATTCAGTTATCTTGTGTGTTCCTTAAAAATGTCTGAGAACACTGAATTTGGAGATTAAAGACCTCCAGAAAAGTACTCTTTGAAAACTTCTAGCAATTATAGCGTGCTATCATTTGGGGCCTGTAATGACTGACTTTAAGGATTGCAGATTTTTGGAATGATGAGTTGTTTCAGTATCGGACAGAGTCAAGCCAGTTGAATTCAAAAGGGATATGTCAACTCTTCCAGTGTTCCTACTAATGCTATGTCTACAAGCATGTTTATTTCCCCCAACCAACTGTGCAGAAATTTCTTCCATTATTAATGACCTGAAAAAAAGGTTCCTCGGCCTGGATGGACGGTATTTTAGTCCACATGCTTCATTCTTGCAACAATATTACCGTGCCTCCTAAATATATCTGCATCCTTTTCTCTCTAAAGGTCTTGTTCCAGGTCGTATGAAAGTAGCTAGAATTACTGAACGGTGATCCTTCTGTGCTTTCAAACTACAGACCAATTTCCATTCTCCCTACAATTTCTAAGGTTCTCGAAAGAAAATAGTAATGCAAACTAAACTCATCGATCTAATGACAAAATATGTGTAGAACTGTAATATAGTTTATGAATGACAGTTTCTGGCAAATTTGTGATAAACGGCAGTCTTGAAATGAACAATTATGACTGACCTTTGACACGACAACAAGTCCCTGTAGTGTGTAGGCATCCGAGTAGATGTCAAAGACACCTTCGCTGTTTCCGCCGATTATGCTGAACTGAACGCTGTCTCTGTACGCTGCATCTCCGTCGCTGACCGGTAGGACTGTGACCACCTCCCCTATGGGCGTATCGTCACCGATAGTCTCTGTGACGGGGACTTGCGTAAAGATTGGGAAGTTGTTATCCACATCCTTCACGTAGATTGTCACTACGGTTGACGCAGCTGTATATGGATATGGAAGGAGAGAGCCATTACTTTAGCATGTTTGAGCAGATTTTAACTGTTAAAACTTCCTGATTACAAAGTTTTGAATAAAAATTTAAAATAGTCTATAACTTCCAACAAGTTTGTTGCTATTGAAGAGTTAAAAAATTCGGTCAAAGTTCATTGCTGGGAATAACATTTTCAAATGGCTCTCATCAAAGCTCCATTTTTTTTGGCTCAATATTTGGTGATACTTTCTGAATGCATTTCTTGGTCATCATGGGCAATTGAGATCTAGATGGGCCCCACTCTCCAACCCCCCTTCCAACCCCCCTACCTTTATCTTTATATTTTGATCTTTAATTCACAGAGAAATGAGTGGTAATTACTATCAAAGTGTTGCTTTTAATATGATTAATATTCTACTACCTAAATTCTAACTTTTCTTGAGTGATAAACACATGTTGGATATGGACACGTGATTTTCAGTAAATTATTGCGATGGAATCCTCTATGTAACGACTTGTACCCTTCTTTTACTGCGATCCTTTCTACATTTCTATGCATCTGTTTAATACCTACCTTTCACTTTAAAGGCGATGCCTTCTTTAGTTGTAGCTTACAAAAGCACTTCATCAACATGTACTAGAACTACGAAATGTAACTGGGGGGAGGGGGTGAGGGAAGGGAGGGGAAGGGGTGGTTCTGATTGTGTTTTTTTTTTTTTACTCTCTTTTCTAATTGTAAAGTTCTGTATTTTTTCAGGGAGTGTCACTACCCGACAAGCCCTATAAGGTTTTTTAGTACACTTCCTTTCACAAGTTTTGTTTCTTATCTCCTTCTATGTCATACAGTATGTCATACTTATATGTTGTGATAGAACAAAAATAAATAAATGAAATGAAATGATTCCCCTTTCACTATTTCAAATAAGCTACATGGCTTTTAACTGGATGATACCAGGACGGTCAAAATCGTACTCTACGCACAATACAAAACTCCCTAAATGTTTATGCAGTATCCACACATATCTGAAATGGTAAGAAGTGTCAGCGAAGTTGAAATGAATATTAAACTTACATGGTCTGATATCATCTTCTGCAATCACCTCTAATTCATAGTATTCTCCCGGTGCCCTCGTAACTTCTTGTGAAACAGAAATCTCTCCAGAAGGTGATGCAATACTAAAAGTATCGCAAGATACAGTATCATCAACTGGGCAGCTAAGGGTGTACACTAGATGATATGCATCCTCATCCCGAGCTGTTACTGTCATTACAACACCGGCTGCTGCAAAACCCAGGCAGAAATTTATGTGACAACCAGGTGGAAAAAAAAAGGATAAATAATAAAAACAGAACAGAGACATAAAACTAATGAGTCTATCCTGTTGAAGAAGTGACTTCAGCTCGTTATGGAGTGGGTGTTTCTCGTCTCTATGAATTTTATGAGAATGCCTTTTTAAAATCTCCCATGGCTGCATTGTTAACTTGGTTAATTTAGAGTGTTATCATCTAGGCTAAAAATTTTGGCACAGTAACGCAAGGAGGCTCTAATTCTTTTTCAGTAATTCAGTAGAGCATCAAACAGATTCGTTTTATCACTCTTCCTTTTAACCTATTAAAGACAATTGATACATTTTGTTTAGGCTCAGTACTATTATTATTATTATTCAGATACCCTACATGCATGCAAATACATCCCTGGTAATTCAACCTGTGGGCCATGGACCTCAAATTTTAGAGTTGTCAATAAAAAAAATTTGCAGGTTCACCAAAAAAATATTTTTGGAAAACTCAAGTGTAGAAAAATTTTGAACACAGATAACTTGCAAAATATAAGGGGCGTATTAAGGGGTTCCATTTCTCTTAGACCCCTCTTGGGGGACCACAACATCAACCAAGATGATGGAAGGTGAAAATTGGTCTCGCCTAGCAAAACAGGTTTTATATCAGCTAGGGCGACTCTACACCAAAACCATCGACTACTTCTCATCAACTCTCCAACTTTATAAAAACCATATCAACTGACTAGAAAATCTAATTGCTGCATTTGTGATTATTAATATGCACCAGTTGTAGGTAATTTTTCATGGTTTGTCACATTTCTGTAATTTAGAGACTTAAGAGACTTAAACGATCACCATTACTACCCATAAAACTTGCCAAAATATTGTCCAGATCCATTTTTGTTTTAGCCAATCTTGCAAGATATGATAGCTTTATAATCCTTTTGTTTCCTTCATGCACAACTTCATATTTAACGAGTATAACATTGATAATTATAACATGAGACTTAAGTATGGTAAAAAAATAAAAATGCACAGATTGTTTCCCTGCTTGGAACAACTGATAATTAGTCAGAAAAATGTTTTAACATAAATAATTCTTTTTGTCCCTTCTGTTACTGTTACTTGTCATTTAGCCTTTGAAGAAGATCCTGCTAGGATCGAAACGTCAGGCCAACTTACTTTGACACATTCTCTTACACAGGCTCTCTAGTGGATAAGCAGTTTGCTAACAGTTTTATTTTATTTTGATAAATAATTCTGAGAGGAATAACCAGTCAACCGCCTTCCCCCGACCACATCCCTTTCTTCCTTCTTCACAAATGTCAAGAACACACTTACATGCCTCCTCATCCACAGTATCGACATACTCTGCGAGAGTAAACTCTGGGTCGTTGTCGTTTTCGTCCACAACTGTAACTTCGACTCTGGTGAAAGCAAGATCTTGGTTTCCGTTTGAGGCTGCTTTGGCCGTGAGATACCACACAGGCACATCTTCCCTGTCCAGTGGTGGGGAACCAACACTTATAGTTCCAGTTGAACTGTCAATCTCAAATTGTGCAGTGTTAGGTACGAGACTGTAAGTAGCAGGAATAGGACTACTGACCTGTAGACAGAACAGAATAGAGTGGGACTGAATCTATTTGATTTTATCATCACGATCTTCCCTGCCTTTAAGATATACCGTCACAGTCCCATGTTTTTGGGCTAAAAAACAGTGGAGATTGCATATATCTACCCCAGTTGGTAATGCTAGCCATACTGAATGCTCCTCTGCACAAATTCATGAATAAACAACACACAGTGTACTATTTCAGTGGTCAAGCCAAATTTGTCTTCACACAGGGAAGCAGCATGACCATGCATTAGAGCAGTTGTGTTTACAATCATACAGTGGCTGGTCAATTAATTAAGTATAGGCTCAAGAATGAATCCTCCTAACGCAGTACTTGGGGTAGTTTATGCTATCAAGTAAAAAATTACTAATGGTCCAGTGAATTTGAGGACTGTTCTACTTTAGGCAGGCTTGGCTGTCATATTTGTTTTGGGTGGTGGGGGGGGGGGGGGGGGGGGGGG
>JAIPMN010003098.1:0-15381 GCA_020650975.1 Apostichopus californicus | reverse complement strand
CCCCCCCCCCACGCCCCCCCGTAGCTACGCCACTGAACCCGACGCTGATAAAAAGCAAGACTTGCAGATACAACTTGACATAATGCGTTAAAGTCACTGTTTGGATAATTTGATATAGAATTCGATTACTTACCGGCATCCTCATCTATCGCGGTAACCGTCATCACCTCATCTCCAAGTTGAGCATTTTCTCCGATTGTGACAGAGTAAGACGTGTCATTGAAATAGGGCTCAAAGTCATTCTCATCGAGTATGTAGATACTCACAGATGCTTGAGCTTTGGTTAGACAAAAATGAAAATTTGAAACCTTTTTAGAGCACATATTGCAGATTACATACCTACATATCTATTATGATTAAGACAAGCAAATCATAACTATCAAAGTCAGAATACTTCCATTGTGAACCTGAAAAAAAACTAGAAGAGACACAACTTTTTTTTTTCCCATTTCTAATTTTTTTTTTTGGCGTGTATACTTTGCGACACAGCTAGTATCATCTGAGTTTGTTGCTCTCTTGATGTGGATGTTTCTCGCTCTTTAATTCATGAGCCAAAGTTTTATTTGAAGCTGAATCTCCAGAAAATGATGTCATTTTGGAACCATTCAGCATCAAAAATTTTGGGTTGACGTAACATATCTTTGAAATATATCAATTTTGGTTCTTCTTGGAGTGAAAGAATTTCTTTCATCGAAGAACAAATTAAAAAAAGAGCGGGCACTCCATGCAGTTGCAGATAAGCAACCGCTTTGATTACAACACAGGTACATTGTCATATACACATCAACTTTGCAGTCAGTGAGTATTATGGTCCCGACGCAGTTTTACACACCTTTTTTGAAATGTTTTTGTGCTCCACTGAAATTTTGACCTCTGACATTTGTGTCTAATGGAGGCAACTACAGTCTTTTGTGATGCCCAAGTGCAAACCCACTTAGTTTTCAAGTCCAAGGATATTACCATTAAGAAGGAGTTTGTGCCATACTTTTGCACACAAACTGTTTGGCCAAGTCTGACTCTCGACATACTTTGATCATGTGACCTTTGGCATCTTACAATAATGAATATGATGTTTAATCTTGAGGGCCTAATAATCCACTTGGATTTGAGAGTTTATCATTCTGGTTGGAATTGAATGGCCGAAATGCTGCTTTGGACTTATTTTTTTATTACTTTGATTGCTAACCTTTGACATTTGATGTCATCACCCAGGAAGGCACTACATCCTATGTGGAGATACAAACCTACCAAGTTTGAAGTTCATCAGCATTGAAAAAAAAAATTTCGACGCAAACACAAATTCATACATAGCTTTCAAACACCATTTCAAACATGTTTGAGTCTACCCCGACATGTTTTGTATCACCCTGTGCAACCCACCTATAAAGTCATACTATTCCCACCGAGCGTCGGTTCATTGCCTCAAGGATTGTGAGGTGGGCAGTATAATTTTGGTATCATTCTTGCATACATGAGTATACTATATCTCATATCACCTTTATATATGTTACATACTGGGAGGGAGGCGATAAATCAAATAAACTTTCCAGGCCGTACTATTGTAGACAGATATATTTGACTGATCGACTGCAAAGCTGGCAAATGCTTTCTTTAAAGTGTAATACCTTGGTTAGCGCCACCGTCGGCTAGATCCAGTACATTGCGGGCCAACACGTTGATGACATAGACTTCTTTATCTTGTTCTCGGTCAAAGCTTCTGTTGGAAGTGATTTCACCGGTGGATTCGTCGATTATGAAAAATAAAGAATCTTGTTCACCTGTAACGATGCTGTAAGCTTGCTGCAGAGAAAAAGAGAGAGTTTGTTAACTGGATGATATATTGCACAAGTATTGCACAAATCAAACAGTCTGCAGGTTTGCAAAGAGTACAATAATGAATGTAACAGATCATTAATATTATTCAAAATATAATTATGGTATTAATTAATAAGATATTAATTATTAGATATTAATTAATAAGTTAAAAGAGATCATTAATGTACCAGAATTCCATGACGAAAGATAGCAGACTCATGCAGAAATGTCTCGGGAAATCATATATCTCGAGTCCTTTGATAAAAGGAAGAGTAATATAAATAAACCCATATCTTAATAATTAAATGTTTAATAGACACACTTGTAAACAATACAAAATGTCTCACAAGGGAACAAAGACTGTTGATAACCAAAACAACGTTTGTGATGTTTGCCATATTGAGGTCAAAATACTGATTTTAAATAATCTACCGTCCCGAGAATTAAAGGATGACTTTAGGCGTGAAGTACATTCTCGCGTGTTGTCGACTGTTTAAATACTTTGTTCTCAGTAGTCAAGGCATGTATTTCTATTCTATTACTATTTTAATTTATTAAAGAAATGATCCTTCTAAACAGCTGAGGTTCAACAATTCAAGTGACTGGAATATATAGATGCAGTACAAAACTCGATGGGAAAAATATTAAGACTTTTATGGCCTAGCTCAAATGACATTTTTAGAATTATGTAGTAAAAGATTGCAAAACCGTGCTGTTTTTATGTATATCGATTTAGAAGAACACGTTTTGGTTGAATTATTAGAATCGATAGTAAATATCACCTGAGTCCCCTGTTTTTGGCCAAAAGCAAGGGAGATTGAATATCTACCCGAGTTTGTAATGCTAGCCATACTGAACGAGCTCCTCTGCACACATTTATGATTAAACACACAGTGTACTATTTCAGTGGCCAAGTCAAATTTGTCTTCACACAGGAAAGCAGCATGACCATGCATTAGAGCACTTGTGTTTACAATCATACAGTGGCTGGTCAATTATTTAAGTATAGGCTCAAGAATGAATCCTCCTAATGCAGTACTTGGGGTAGTTTATATGCTATCAAGTAACAAATTTTTCATACTCGATTGAAGTTGAGGAAGACTGTTTCTTTTCTATAGGCAGGCCTGACCGTCATGCCTACTTGCTGGAAATTAATTTGTTATTCTTTCTTGGTCTATAACATATCAAGTCTATCAATTCTGTCCATAGACATCCTTGAAGGACAAATCGATCTGATTCGAAACAGATTCACAAATTCTGAGGAAAGCGAATTCAGATTTTAAAGAAATGTGCACTACTCTTTAATTTGAAAATATTTTACCTCTCTGAATTCTGGGCTGGCATCAAGATCACCTGCGACCATCGTTATGACAGGTGAGCCCACCGGAGCATTTTCCAAGATTGATGCGTCATAGTTGTTCAAGAAGAAGGTGGGAGGGTTGTCGTTTACGTCCATAACGAAGAAGTTGATCGACGTTGTTGCTTGCAGTGAATCTTGTCCCTTGTTTTTCGCCGAGATTTCCAGCGTGATGCTGAGAATAAGATGAAGGTTGAGGGGTTGAGAATGGACAATTATTTGTGAGAATTGAGTTCCAACCTAATTGGGTTTTTGTTCCACTTAAAAATTGGGTCTCCATTTTGTACGTATTTTTAGATGCCATTGCCAAAGAGGTAGAATGATCAAGCCATTATTTCCTTTTCCCAAAAAGGAAATAAAAATATACCTGTGGAACCCTGTATCTGTGATCACACATTATGACATATGGTCCTAAGGTACAGGTAAAAGAAAAATATAAATAGTTGGTGGAAGCCATCTGTTTTTGGATCCACAGTTTTTTACACACATGTATAACATTGCAAGTTGACACAAATTTCCACGCTGCGTATCTGAAACATGAAGTGTGTGGAGACCTTTGAGTTTTTGATGTATCTTGATAAGTTGAGATGATATGTAGGCTACCTATCAAGTGAACAAGTTGATACCTGCATGGGGAGATCCAGTGATTTACACCCTTCGTATAAAACTTATAAGACAAAATTTTAAATTACCTTAGTAGGTGATGGCTCTGTCACAAGAATTACTTTTAAAATGCTAGTAACATATATCAACAAAATAATAACCCCTCCCCCCCCCACCCCTCTTAAAATAAAGGGAATCAGAACAAAACAAGGTTAAACCCTCACTTGATAACTTTCCTCTTTAATTTCTGTTTCAATATGTCATTTTGCAAACTTTGAAAAATAAACCCACAAAACTATAATATCATTACTTATTAGACGAAAGAGTCAGAGACTTACTTGGACACTGTCTCAAAGTCCAGCTCTCCAGACCCAACACGAATTTCAGCTTGGGTGAAATCACCAACTGAATTCAGGTCAAAACTATTTAGAGAATTTGTTTGTGGTCTGGCACCTCTCAGAAGGCTGTAGACTATAGTTGGGTCATCGCCGGCAGAGATGGCAGCGATTGTTAATAGTATGGTTCCTCTAGCTGTGTTCTCAGCAATGTATCGGTCCGGGTAAACATTCCAAACTGGTTCAGCAGCAAAGGTACTGTCAATAACCTGAATCTGAATGGTGATCGAGGTTTCAAAGATGGTGTCATTTGCAGTCACTTCTAAGGGATTTAAAGCCGGTACCTGGGAAAAGACAGTTTCCAAACGTTACCTGGTGCATGGTATCCTATTATAGGAGGGGGAGGAAGAGGAAGAAAGAGGAAGAAGAGGAAGAAGAGGAAAAGAAGAACAAGGAGGAGAAGGGGGAGAAGAGGAACGTGGAGGACGAGGAGGAGGAGAAAGAGGATGAGATGAAGGAGGATCGAGGAGGAGGAGGAGAGGAAAATGAGGAGGGGCAGAAGAAGAACAAGGAGGAAAAGGAGAAGAGGAACGTGGAGGACAAGGAGGAGGAGAAAGATGAGGAGATGAAGGAGGAGGAGGAAGAGGAGGAAGAGGAGGAAGAGGAGGAAGAGGAGGAAGAGGAGGAAGAGGAGGAAGAGGAGGAGGGGAAGAAGAAGAACAAGGAGGAAAAGGAGGAGAAGAGGAACTTGGAGGACAAGGAGGAGGAGAAAGAGGATGAGATGAAGGAGGAGAAGAAGGAGGAGGAGGAGAGGAAAATGAGGAGGAGGAGGAGAAGAAGATACCTTCTTGATAACGTAACGTTAGCCATATCACCAGCTAATTCGGCTACGACGTGGGTCCTGTCGTAGTAGTACGAGACAGTTAAAATATATGTACACAACTAAACACGAAACTGAGATGGCGTGGAACTCTTTCTAATATGTATTAACTATATACGACAATGTGCGTCGGCTGAGACCCAATCCAGACTACTCATGCCTCAGCTCCTTACAATATATCTCTAAGACACTTAACAAAGAACACACAATTACACTAACACAATTACCAACATAACAGAGATGCATACAACTACAACAACACATGCAAATTAACATATACAAAGAAAGTAACAATACGATGGTATGCCAACATCGCGTGGGTATAACAATAACATAAAAACCAAGAGAATGGCGTGCAAGCTTACTCTTACGATAAGAACAAAAGTTGTACTCTTTAGCCATTTAATTGGAGTATCCTGCCCCCTGTGTGAAGCTGCTACGCTTTGTATGTTTCGGTCAGTTAAAATTGTCATTGATACAATGACATAAAGAAAGGAAACCTAATGACAATCCATATATCTTTCATTTTCTGCAGTCTCTCCTGTTATTTTGCAGTTCCATCCTCATGTCTCATACAGAAAGTTGACAAAATGGATAAACTTACACCCTCCAACAATTTTGTTATTATAACTCCAGTGGCTGGTACTATTCTGAAGTATTGGGTATCATCTAAGCTATAGGTTAATTTGCTATCTAGGTCTGGATCATCGGCAGCTACTGTCACAATCTCTCGACTTTCAAGTGATGCTGGTATTGCAGCTGCGTAAAAATTAAAACACAATAAATAAGTTATAAATTAATAATTATATGTACACCACCATGCATCTTCAATTTAGTCACTTTCAACTTATTGTGATTGTCCTGGTTTATACCAGTGGCGCGATATAATCTTCTCCTTTAAACCCCAAAATAGAGTCGTGCAACCCAACGCAGCAAACGGCCATTTCTTTTGACATTCAATGTAAGCCACTAAACATCATCATGTTGTGCTGAATTACATTCATTGCAAAAATGTTTGGCACCATTTCCTCTGGGTTAAAAAACACACATACCAGACCAAGTTATTATTGTTGTCAAGTAGGTATTATCCTTATCACTCAAAGGATGACTCTGGTCACACAATTACGTTTGATATTATGTAGATCACTGTTCAAACTAAAACACTGGTATCCAAGGGGTACCTCACAAACACTTTTAACATTGAGGAATGATCCTTTAAACACTGAGGCTCATCAATTATTAAAAGTGGCTGGGATACTTATAGTCCCTTAAATATGGAAGACAATCAGATCAGTTCCTCAGATGCAACTAACAGGAAAACAAGACAGCTTACAGCATAACATTTCCGCAATGATCTACAGATATGTCAAGTTACAAATGGTGTTTTGCTGTCAAAACCAATGGTGCTCTGTTGTATATACGAAGTTAAAAGAACCTATTCTGATCAAACAAATTAGAATGTTGAAAACAATCTAACAAAGTAACTTTTAATGTTTTACTCTTATGCAGAAGAACCGAGACATCGGTCATCACCAATTCAGCGTTGAAGAAGCAAATTTCAGATATTTTGGCATATTTTAAAGCTGACTATCTTAAAACCAGGAATAAAAATATAAACAGTCACGCAGCACCATAAGACTCAATTCTTCTTTTTTCTATGATATATCAAGACTAAAATTTTGCCTTAAGATATATGATTAACTGAGTGCATTTGGGACAAATTCAAGATCTTTTACCACATTTATGGTAATTGATGAAACTGAAGTTTGCATTAACCTCATCATTTATGGTAATCGATACAACTGAAGTTTGCATTAACCACATCATTTATGGTAATCGATGAAACTGAAGTTTGCATTAACCACATCATTTATGGTAATCGATGAAACTGAAGTTTGCATTAACCACATCATTTATGGTAATTGATACAACTAAAGTGTGCATTAACCTCATCATTTATGGTAATCGATACAACTGAAGTTTGCATTAACCTCATCATTTATGGTAATCGATACAACTGAAGTTTGCATTAACCACATCATTTATGGTAATCGATACAACTGAAGTTTGCATTAACCTCATCATTTATGGTAATCGATACAACTGAAGTTTGCATTAACCTCATCATTTATGGTAATCGATACAACTGAAGTTTGCATTAACCTCATCATTTATGGTAATTGATCAAACTGAAGTTTGCATTAACCACATCATTTATGGTAATCGATACAACTGAAGTTTGCATTAACCACATCGTTTATGGTAAAATTGATACAACTGAAGTTTGCATTAACCACATCATTTATGGTATCGATAGAACTGAAGTTTGCATTAACCACATCGTTTATGGTAAAATTGATACAACTGAAGTTTGCATTAACCACATCATTTATGGTATCGATAGAACTGAAGTTTGCATTAACCACATCCTTTATGGTAAAATTGATAAAACTATTAACACCTGTTCATCTCGAAGAGTACAATGAAGTTTCTATTAACATCAGATCATTATGAAAAAGTAGGTCATATTTAGGAATCAAAATGTTGAAAAAGTTTGTGAAAAGTAGAACATAAAAATAGGCCAACATGACGGTCAATCCTGCCTATATAAAACAGTCCTCCTCAAATGCAGCGTTAGACATGGCTAGCATGATAGCACTATACCAACTCGGTACGTAGATATTCAATCCTTTTGGCCAAAAACATGGGACTCAGGTGGTATTTGCTATAGGCAGGGAAGATCGTTATGAAAAATAGGGTTGAAATGTAGGCCAGCTCATGCTGGACAAATGAATGTGTGGACTTACCCTTAAAAATTATCATTGCTGAATACATTTATATTTTATGTGGCGCTGAATTGGTAACCAGATAAGCCGCAACGAACACAAATTTCCAGTAACTATTTAGTTTCATATGATCGCACAGTACATGAAATCATGTAGTACATATATATAGCAATTTAAGCAAAAAGTGGGTAAGAGTATATAGGTACTTTAATGAACGTAATACGAAATATCACATGGAGACTCAAAGGACATAGCAAAAAGAAGTGAAAGTACGATTCTTGGACTTGTATAAAAACTGCAGTGGAGGTCTCGTTTAACCTTGTGGTCGCTAAGACGTTACTTTAGCATTTCAGAGTATGTGAAATATGTGTTTCAATCATAGTGCCCATACTTACTCTTGTAATCATTAGCCGCTAGCTGGAACTGTGGCGCCTCATCATTCACGTCGGTTACACTGATTGTAAAATCACAGAATCCTTCCAACTGAGGTATGGTCAGAGAATTATCTCTGGCAATAACCGTTATTAGGTAAAATGGATTGGTCTCCCGGTCAAGGTTCCTGGACCTGCTGACTGTTATCACTCCCGACGACGAATCGATTTCAAAGGGTGTATTCGCAGGCTCCATGCTGTAAGTAACTTGACCATTATAGCCACGATCATTATCCGTCGCAGTGACCTGGT
This sequence comes from Apostichopus californicus, assembly GCA_020650975.1. Lineage (NCBI taxonomy): Eukaryota > Metazoa > Echinodermata > Holothuroidea > Aspidochirotida > Stichopodidae > Apostichopus > Apostichopus californicus. The sequence goes on along the minus strand of JAIPMN010003098.1, from coordinate 6,922 downwards.
GAAAATGCGTACACAATGTCGCAGAACTCTTTTTTACCGTTCCTTCAAGGTGAGTAAATTTCTCCATACATATATATTTTGCATATATATTAAATACGAATGAAAGGCACAAAATTAAAGATTGATATGTTAGAAATGGTGAAAAAAGAAAGGCACAGCTATCAGTCAATGTTGCATTCCTTTATCACTTATTAAAGTGGCCATGACACGAAAATTTCAAAGTCCTATATTTTTGGGATCCATCAAAGAATGTTCTCTAGAACATGTATCAACCAATCTGCCAGTTTAAAACTTGATTTTTCAAGTCGAAAATTGAGAATGAATTTACCCTTTTCGGCGTTTGAAACTTTGTTTACTCGAAAATTTTCCGATTCGCATGACGTCATGTGACGTCACGTTTTGAACACATTTGTTGTCGCTGCTTACGATCCTCCGAACATACCATTCACGTACACAGTAGACAAGTACACATACCACTAGTATAGTTACTAAACAAAACACCGATCATAAGTGCGATATCAAATCAAAATTTCCTGTGAAATGGCGGATCCAGAACCAATTGCGGCAACCGAAGTTCAAAGTGATAGTGGTTCTTCACCAGGCAGTGAAATTGGGCTATAATTAGAGTGACCTTTCTCATATTCGAAGTAGAGAGTGAAGGCGATGATCATGCCAATATTGAACCGAACGTTGAGGGTGGACCGGAGGTGTTAGAACCGTATCAGTTCCAGCCTGTTAAACGAGCCGAAATTGAAGCTCCACAACATATCGAAGAAGAAATCCGTTCGAAACGATTGCAAGGAACACACAACGTGGTAAGAATTTATTAACGAAGCATTTAAAAACAAAATCCATTCCATTTTGTGCATGTGTTGTTGGAATTCGCGGAACTCCCTAAACCGTATTGTGCGTTGTGTTACGGTAACTTACAACCCATATGTACTGTTTGTTGGCATATACTTTATAGTAGTAGTAGTACTAGTACTAGGGTTGGTTGCATACTGAAAGTTTGGCTCGGGATGTAAGTTGCATTATGCAGCCATGCTAGGTAGGCATATGTGTTATTCCATACTCATTATTACTTGGCTAGTACTTTGGCCTGGAGTTTTGCAAATCAATTTTCTGAAACAAAAGAATGTTTCATGATACATGGAAGGTGTAAAATCACAAAAAATGTTACCATAACTGTACATTGTATGCATGCTTGTTATTGTGGACATCATGGGCCAACATTAATACATTTTGAACTTTCATAAAATTTTTCCCCAGGCAGTACAAATACATAGCCTACGGTCAACAGGTTCAATGGTACTTGGGGTTCCTAGCAAGACACGTCAGGGTTGTGCTACCATAAAGTGCAGTCCAAAGGAGCAGAAGTGAGTTTCCAGCCAGTGGTCATTACACTGGATTCAAGTTGCCAGGAGAAAACTCATTGTATAGGAAGCCTTGGTTGAGAAATTTCTCCAGAAACACCTTTTCTATTCTACGATTGTGTTGGATTATCAATCCGTCAGGGTTCCCTCAGTGTTGATATATTGAAATTCAAGACTTTTAATTCAGGATGAAAAGGTTATTTTCCAGACCCAACATCAACAATGAAAGAAAAGGCATGTTTTGAAGCATTTGGACACAAGTATTGGAGTGACCGTGATGTCATATAATATGTGCATAAGGGAACGGGCATTGACCTTTTTAGGAGCATTTACCTCCCAGACGTTTGCTTCGTACCTTTAATCTGAAAGCCAAAATATTCATATCACCAATGATATTTGACAGAAAAGTCATAATAAAGACCAATGGAGGCAGCAGAACTCTTGCATGTTTAGACTTTGTTTCTTCAACAGCAGTTGGTTTGTTTTACTGTGTTTCTTCAGAAACTCAGCAGTACACCCTGTTAATGGTCTTCGATTGTTTTAATGCGTGTGATGCTGTTTTTCCTGTGCGTGTCAGTGTTGTACGTGTCGTTGTGCGTGGGTAACATTTTTGCATGTGAGTTGCGTCGTGCAGTGTTTCTTGGTTTAAATTACCCTTTATTGTATTTGCTTCTGGATTATTCTAATTAATTTGTCACAACACGATTGATAGCGATGGACATGCAACTGCTTTGTAGGCTTAAAGCAAAAAATTTCATGTAAGTTTAAACCTCCTTTGATGTCACAAATTACATTAGTGTAATTTAAGAATGATAATGTTTATGGAAAGTACAGTTTTACTTTTATGTCATATAATACAATGATTGTTGTTAACATTAGTTTAGTCACAGGCTTGTTCAGATTGTCCAGAATGACTGTCTAGAACTGATATTGAATAAATTTTGTTCAATGATTTAAGACTTGAACTACGTTGTGTGAATTTTTGGCTCTGTGACTTTAAAATAAATCGCTTTGAGATTTTATTAAACACCCTTTGGAATAAAATCTTTTTTACCTACCTATTTTGACCCATCCCCATTACCCCCACTCCCTCCACAACATAAAAAATGGTTTTCCTGGAATAGGAATAAGAAATTATTGCTATAACTAACTGATCCAGCATATTCCAGAAATAAATTGGGGCACTGAGATTTGTTCACAAGAAGATGTAACCCATCACTTCTGAAGCTAACCTCATAGCTTATTAGTATACAATAGAGCAATGAAGGGGGTGATAATTTAGATGATACAGCAAAATCTCTTCGTCTATTGTGACTTCTGTGTAGTAACGCTAATACTAGTACTACTAGTGCTCGGCGCGCTACCTCCTAAGGATCACCACTTGCCCCATTTGAGGTTTCCTGTTCCCCGATCTGGTCTTCAGAGTAGTTTTTTAGGATTACTTGACAGAAGAATGACTCTTTTATGTCGAACCGTTAAAGTCCATTTGTTTTATTTCATAACAAAAAGGAGGGATCGTAGTATGTTTCCGTGAAGTGTTCGCTTCATACGGAGCTGCATACTAGCTAGGCCCAGTGAAATCGGCGCTGGTGTTGTGCACTAACTTGGTCATAATCGCCGTGTTTTTTCGTCCTTCAGCCATGGATGAAGGCTAATTGCATGGGTTATGATATTTATGCAGCCCCCAACAACACAACGGACCGGCATTTCTCTCGGATAGTTTACAACAGTTGTAAAAGAAACTTGAAATTTCTAACGATATAGCGTAATACAGTGGTTGTTCTCTCAGTGTAAACGTGCGTGTATATGGAACGGTATGATCGTCGCGCATCCGGTACATGACTGGGCTTGGCACTTGTGTTCCTAACATGACGTCATCATTGTCTTGTTGTGAAATCGCATTCTCAGATATCTATTTTCGGATGCGAATATTAAAACGTTAATTACTAATTAGTCCTTGAGGTTTTCAAGGTGATGAGGATAGTTTTGAACATAGATTTTCTCATAGATTCAGAGGAAGTTACTCTCGATTAGTTGGATTTTTCGTGTCATGGCCTCTTTAATGTTAATCCTGGATTTAATACAGTTTTATAAATTAAAATAACTCAACCACAACATTTTCTTTTAACACTCATATATATCAGCAATAGAGCGGTACTCGTTGGATGGCTGTCAACACCATGTGTCTTTCACTATTAATTATTTAAAGTGCATTGTAAACACATAAAAGATCATTAAGGCCATAAAGCTTCTGAACAAGATGCCTTAAAGGGAGTGAAGACTCGCGCACAAAGAAACGTCTCATGCCGGTAATCTGACCTAGTTTAGAATGAGGTGTAACAGAAGTGTTAGACACCACCATCGATCCCAGAATATACACACACAGCTTGCTACCGTCGGTAATTAGACACTAGTGTACAGTCAATACATGCAGCTATGGTCAACACCCACAACACAGTGTACATAGCAGCGATGGACATCTCAGGTCTAGATAAAAGATAACAATGTGTCACTTTTCATTACTGTCAGCATTTTGTAGGGATAAGAAAAAACTTCACTTGCAAGCAACAGAAAGTTAACCTTTTTCAGAGGGCGACACACGGTTTGGGGTGAGTCTTCAATGCCTTTAAGGCTATAAATAAAATCTGCTACTGTAGGGTTAGTTCACATACATATAATAATTGCCAAGTCTGCTAAATAATGCCACATAACCGGTACATTCACTGACATATTAATTGCTCCAAATTGCTCCAAAATTCAGTGAAATTTAACTCTAGGCTTCACCAAATTCAAATCAAACATTTTTCATTTTTAAAAATCCCCCCCCCCCCCCCGCTTCCCATCCATTCATTAATAAATACCTACTTTGAATTAATATAACTAAAAGTTAGTTTCCACTTTTTAGTTAGTTACAAAACTGCCAATCTGATATTGAGTAAGTCTGGGGAAATTGACCATAATTAACTGACCACAACTTCCTTTTCATCATTTGACCTTCTGACCCCTAATATCATCAAGATCACCACCAATTTCATCTCATTATTAGCTGAGAAAGAGGAAGAGAGGCAGAGAGAGGCAAAGAGACAGAGAGTTGGAAGAGGAGCTGATAAACTCACAGATCTATTAGAATTGGCATGTAAAGAATGTCACTGGTATACAGCCAGTACACTCTACTATATTACACAGTACATTACTGTGTACTGTAGGTATAGCATAGCACGATGTGTATACTCTCTCTCTCTATATATACTGTACTGCAGTATTTATTGTAGATGCAATGATCAATCTGCCTACCATTCCCCACCCCCTCCCCCCACCAATAGGGCTCCTATAGAACCTTCCATCCCGCAAAGTATGACCATCAATGTGTATGTATCGTTGGTCCTTGCTATTTTGTACTGTTGGATGAAAAATGATGATTCGGTTTTGCTGAGACTGAGAGTAATGAATCAAGAACAGAGGACTTATTTGATTGAATGAAAGATCTAATGTTAGAGTCAGGTTTATAAACTTTGTCAAAAAGTCATTCATATTCGCTAAATGTTGATATTTAGTTTATGTCACTTTTTTTTTTAAATTTTCTGGAGAGGGAGGGATGGTGGGGGTGGTGGTGGGGCTGGGAGAGGGGGAGAAGGGAAGAGACAGCATGGACAAAAATTAAGAAGCTCGAACTATCCTTAACTCAAGAACAGAGGACTTATTTGATGAAAAGAAAGATCTAATGTTAGAATCTTGTTTATAAACTTGTCAAAAAGTCAGTCATACTCGCTAAATATTGATATTTAGTATATGTCACTTCTTTTTTTTTTAATTTCCTGGAGAGGGAGGGATGGTGGGGGAGGTGGGGCCGGGGAGAGAAGGGAAGAGGCAGCATGGACAAAAAATTAGGAAGCTAGAAACTATTCTTAACATTGACAATAAGTGATTTTTTGCACGATTTGATCTATTCCTATATCGACTTGGGCTGTACCGTGTACAGGGAATTTGAGCACACTATACATCCGTTAGAAAGTGACACGATCTTACAACAGTACGATGCCATTGTGCACACATGGATTCATTCATGCTCCATTACTGTACAGCAAAGTAGTCCTGTCCAGATTGTGACTCTCTGAAGGTCAATATTTTTTAAAGTAATGTATTACAGTCTCTATCTAATGTACTATGATATAAAAAAGCCACATAATTTAACCGACACAAGCATTCTTCCTTATCCTGTATTATTAACCAGGCCAATTTTGCTTGCTGACTGCTCTTGAAAAAAAGAGCAAAATTTTGACTTCCTGGCAAACTCACCCAGCAGGGGATGAAATTACTTCCAGTTGCTTGGCTAACAACAAAGCCCTGACCACTGACTTTTCTACACTGACATGTTTGGTTTCATACAGGGTTGTGCTTGCATCATGCTGCTTCAATTAATAATATATACATGCTGCAGAAAAGAAGGTCTACTACACTGGCTGTCCCGGTGAAATACAGGGTATACATTATGAATAATAATATATATATGCAACTTTATATAGCGCCAATATCCAGAGGAAACTAATGTTAAGTGGCGCTAGTGCTCAGGGAAAGGCAGTCACAAAAATGGATAAGTTTTGAGTCTGTTTTTGAAAATGTTAACGTTGGGTGCCGACTTGATGTGCAGTGGAAGTGAGTTCCAAAGAGTAGGAGCGGCATTAGAAAACGATCGTTGACCGAAGGACTTGAGCTTCCACTTAGGTACATGGAGCAGTAGCTGATTTGAGGATCGGCGAGAGCGGGTAGTGGTCTTCCGACTGAACATACTATGCACATGCATGCATGCAGCTGCTGGGGTTATTGAAAATGAAAATCATTTTAATGAAATTCTTCGGTCCATGGAATGTACTCTGGTAATATTGTAAACCACACAGGAATATCGACAGGCCATTATCAGTATTGTTCTAACATACAGTACATGTAGCTAGATTATCAAACACTGGTCACTCATGCTGAAACATCGGACAAGCAAATTACACTCTCACGGTGATGAACAAATCATTTTCCTGGGATATTTGTTTCATTTTTAATACAACTCCTCTGTGTTCCAAAATAGTTGAGAAAGTCAGAACCTCTGGGAAATGATTTTTGCATAACATTTGCAATTATAAGCGTGCACGCGATGAGTTGACATGCGAACGTAATCTTTAATGGATATTAGTATTGTGCCCAGAATTTAGCATGCTAACCTTGCTAGAATTTCAGGAAAGACCTTTTCTGGTGGTTCTGACCATTAAAGTTATCCCCACATATTGAATAGTCTCTAAATTACATGATAAAACATCCCAGTGTGGAAAGATCAATTTGACGGTGATGGTAAAAATGCTTAAGTCTGATCATACGTGACCATTATTTGATTTCCTAGCAAATTTGTGGGAAACACTGACAACCAACACTAGTAATTATTGACAACGAACAGAAAATGTTTAAGGAGTAAAGAATAACAGCGACCACATGGAGAATCAGTCTTGGACACTTTGGGTGGATCATTGACAAGTAGTGACCTATCACTGAGGGTGTACAGTGTT
>JAIPMN010003096.1:0-11263 GCA_020650975.1 Apostichopus californicus | reverse complement strand
GTGTCCATGGACAAGTGCATGCTACAAAACACCATGCTGTGTCAAGTGTCCATGGACAGTTGCATGTGTTACAAAACACCATGTTGTGTCAAGTGTCCATGGACAAGTGCATGCTACAAAACACCATGTTGTGTCAAGTGTCCATGGACAGTTGCATGTGTTACAAAACACCATGTTGTGTCAAGTGTCCATGGACAGGTGAAAGTGTTACAAAACACCATGCTGTGTCAAGTGTTCATGGACAAGTGAAAGTGAAAGTGTTACAACACAGTACGCATAACGACTAGTGACGTGTAAAGCAAACATGATCCGTTTTCCATAGAATTATAGTGTTTCACTGTTTTAATTAATTAATTTGAATGGATATGATTTCTATCTGTCGATGTGTAAGGGCGTACAACATATATTTTACACATTACACTACATCAGTAACTGTTTGATAGGGATCAGGCACGAACATTGAGAAACCTTAATACGTCTTACATTTGTTAGTTTCAATAGTTCATGCTTGTAGTCAGATCATGCTGGCGGTCATTCCTGGGTTCCACTTCATTTTGTGATAAAACGTGGAATTATATATTTTCATTCGTTAGGATTATGGCTTTTTTTAGTTAATAATTATTTCGCACAGAAAACTCGATTATTTTTTAAAGAGAGTCGGTGCTGAACAATAACACAAATTTTATATTAGGGTTTGGATACCCGTGTATGTGCTGCACATTAACTAGCTTGACAGTGAAATTGAAAATGTTTACCCAAAACATCCTTTTGATATTCACCGTAGATCGTTAAATAATCACGATAAACTACTCAGTTTCACAAAAAAAGTTGATTAAGTTGATTCGATACAAAACTGTATGAGAGATATATATCAGCAAATATTACAACATTACAGCGGGAAACGTATACCCACAACTATATGTTAATAATTGTCAGGGATGTGTGGTTATATCTGTATCACTTGAGTGTGTCTTTACGATATAGTTATTACAATATAGACACGGCCTTGTAAAATATCAAACTCTTCATTAGTTCTTCTTTCTGATAAGATAACTAACTACACACTGCGGAAAGCAAGATAAGTGTCAAATAGGTTATGAATAGATTTTGCAAAAAGGAACGGTGACGTTTCCATGACAACGTATGACATCAAACAGTCTCACGCTTGCGTACTAGAGAATTGCTCTTTATAGGAGAAGAAGAAGGATGGAAAACGAATTGAAATATGGAACCTTGGGAGATGAGTTATAATATGCCTAAATGAATTAATAGGCAATTAGTTATATATACTCCATACAGGTGATTTAATTATATTTACGGAGATAAATATAACCATTGGTAAGGATCGATATCATGCAATGCACATATACATTAATGTCGTTGGTATAACAAGAAAATGTTGTATCCTTCTAGAGTCCCTGTAAACTAAGTTAACTTAATTTGACCTTTCCTTATCTCTATTCTTTTCTTCTTTTGTTTCTCCTTTATTTGTTTAATTGGTTTAATTTTCTTAGCAATGCTACGTACGTTCATCTAATTAGCTACTCGGTGCAGCAGTATCGCATGCATGGATATGGTTTGCAGAGTAAAAAAAAATAATTTGTGTTTCATTTTGAGATTTATTCTTCATATTTTTCATACATCCATTCATAATTCAGGATGACCACAACTTCTTAAAATTCGATTTCAAATTAAAATGGACATTATTTTCATATAGTTTCTTCTGTTTTCGGGTTCGAATTTCGTTTTATTTAGTTGTTAATAGTTTGATCAGATCTTTTACGTCTAACAAGTGTTGCATAGGTAGCGATGAACCGAGCATTCCATATTTCATACATTCCCAATTTCGGCGCAGTTTACTCACAATGGTGGAAATATTCCTCTGTTCTGATAACAAAATCAGCTTTTTCATACGGCATGGACAGAATTAATATCTTAGAGTTTAAGATCATTTCAGTTAACTATGTACAAATGTACGTGCAATTCCAAGACTGTCGTTGTAATCTTTCAACCCTAAAACACACACAGTTCATGCGGGCGCCGCTCGTACTTTAAAGAAAGCTTGTTATTAGTATAAAGAAACGCCGCATGTTTTTCTATCGGCTTCATTAGCTTGCTAATACTACAGGGAAACCAATTTATCTGCCAGGCGCTGTGAATTATTACGTTTCATTTACTAATAAGATTCAGCTACTCAATCGATTCGAGGTAAATGTAACTCAGGCGTATCTGTTTATTTATACCCATGAGTCGGGAATAAAGAAGTGTTTACCTGGAGCCTGAATATCATCATTTACCGGTAATTGCATATATACGAACTTCGTCTTCAGCCAAAGGGAGGCAAAGTGGGTAATAATGGATTAGTAGCTAGTACATCCAAGCTTGAGGGATTAGCAGTTAGTACATCCAAGCTTGAGGGATTAGCAGTAAGTACATCCAAGCTTGAGGGACAAAGCTCGTGTCTCGTCCGTATTTGAACAATAACATCCCGTCTGTTTATAAATCAAGCATGCCAAAGGATAAGCACGGAAAGCTTCGAAATTTCACTGAAGCATTATATTGTAACTATTAAGAGCAGATGTACACTAGCTCGTAGTTATAATCATTTCAACCGTGTACTGTTTGTTGGTGTACATGATGTATATGCGAAATGAGAAGCGACCATTTGCAGTATAGGCTAGTTTATTATTTTCATTTTCCGCTCTTTGCATGCACATAATAATATCAATATTGATTTGATATGATTTTAGTATTAGCCTATATACTAATGTGATTCGTAAAACATGATATTGTCTATAGCCAAAACCGTATGTGATGTAGCCTATTGGTTTTGACATTTTATTTGTCATTTCTCAACAATCGTGAGTTTAATCTAATGTTATAATGGCGAACATTCACTATAAAATGTCAAATACCATGCAGCTCTATGCGAATGGTAGACAGCCAAACATGTCATAAATAATGCCATTATCATGTTCTGTTTCATGTTAATCTCTTCGTTTCCAATGATTAGTTTGCCGCTGGGAACATTACAGGACCCTGGGGCGAATTACTTTATGTACCACCGACTTGTCAGGACTTGAAAAAAAGATGTAAAATCCATGAGGGAGGAACTAGTGCTTGTGGTAAATGTCAACACAAAATATATGGAACCATCTGGGCTTTGCATGTCGAAAGTGATTTTAACATTTATTGCACGTTAGACGATGTTATTGTGAGACATGAGGAAATGCTTTCTTTGATATGTAACGTTAAGTTTAAAGGCCATTTGTCGATATTTGATGAGGATTGTCAGACAGAAAATGTTGTCTATAAAGCTGTGGAAATTACTTTGATTAAATCTGGAATCGTGAATGTCTCTTGCTCGTCTCGTCCTTGCTGTTGAGTGTCTGAGACACATTACATATTTTATTTCGTAATTATTAATAATTCATAGAACACTGCATATGGTCTGTCACATATACCACACATATACCTTTGTTTTGTGTGTCCTTCTTGTCTGTTATATGTTATTATTTTAATGTACTTACGAATTATATTTATCCGGGAGTATTATAGAAGGTGAATAGGAAGATTAGGTATACACACATATAGGGCAGTGGGTATACAGGCGCATCGTGTCAATGGATAACAACACGTGTATGTAACATACTATACTTCAAGGGCGTAGGAACCGGTGGGGCTGGGGGGGCGCCAGCCCCCCCAGTGAAAAATATGGTGGGGCGGAAGTATCATTCCGCCCCCCCGCTCCGCAAGTCAGAAAACCCCTTTTTCATTTCCAGATGAGAAAAAAATCTCATTTGGAGCACCAAATTGCATATAAGGCCAGGTGAAAATGCAAAATTATTTACAAAATGGTGTTGAAGTGTGCTATATTGCACCAAATTGCATCTGAGGCCACCTGGAAATGCAAAAAAATTCCAAAAAAAGACCCCTCCCCCAGGCCGGCCATCAGTCTTCAGCCCCCCCACTCAAAAGTACCTTCCTACGCCACTGCTATACTTGATAGTATAGGGCTAGGTCTATAGGCGCATCATGGGCAATGCATAATACCACGTATATGTAATATAATATACTTGATTGTATAGGGGTGGGTAGTCATGAACTTGCTGCTCTGGGACCATCTTTAAGTCCTTTCATTAAGATACCTGTGAGCCATATACACCTGAAAGCATGAATGAAACATCTGGCTACTCGGTACAAGTGTTTACATTTAGGCCATTCATTAAATTGGTAATCACTTATCTCGATAGCATTCTGACCGACGTAATACTAGAAGAGTCAGGACCTGGAAAAAGGAACTCATGACCTGATAAAAGCGGAACCAAAAATGAAAATGGTTGTTTTCAAATAGAATATGCCGATACCCCAAGCCCCCACCCCCTTCCCGAACCTTACCATTTCAATTTGGGGGTTTGTACATTTCACGTGTTTTCCTCACAAAGCCTCTATTCACTACATGTATGTCGGCGCCATGCGCATATTAATCATGTGATTCCTTGCTTATTTTTCGGTCTCTTCACAATTCCTGTGCGAAGTGTGATCACAAATAATTCACGTCTATATTAAGATAGGCCTAAATGTTATTAAACGTTTCGTAAAATATATCAATAACGTCCAACAGTAACATATGCTGGTGAACACGTATATTAACATGTAAATTAAAAACACATTATACTAACACTGAGCAGTAATACATAATATGTTGCCTTCATCCGCACTGGGCTAGTTTCCCATTTAGTACATTGAACTTCATTTTAAATACGCCGATATCATAGTTTATACATTTTATATATGTCTTAAATGTTTTTTTTTAAATTTATTTTCCATTTCGGATAAAATCTACTTACCTTGTATGAAGATGATGTCTTAAGCCATTACTTCATTTATCACAACAAAACGTAAATCCAGGACTGTATATTCCTCCGAGTTATTATAACAACCAATTCATATACCGCTAATGCATAGAAATAATTGCTATATTTAATAACAATTTGATGATGATGATGATGATGATGAAGAGGCGGATTCAGTCAAAGATTTCTCTCTCTCTGCGAATATTTTGTTTCAAACTAATAACCTGTTAAACAAGAAGATAAATGGTCGCTTCCTGGAGTGGATGGTTAATATACTCCTGGCCTTGTGTATATAGTTATAGTTATTAATCGTTAACGTCTCATCCACTTGTTAAGACATTCGAATCGAGATGAACAAACTATTGGCTGCATGGAATCTATATACGACGTAGTATAACTGATCAGTGTTGTAGAGAAACGAACTATGTCAGAAAGTCACTTGTGTAAAATTGAGACGGAAGGTTCGTTAGATGAATCACTGACAAGAAAAGTGAGCAAAATGTACGAGCGAATGTTTCACAGAGAACGTTTGTTTATTTACGAGTTAAATATTAACAGCAGCCTGTACATCAGTGAGGTCTGGTTATCTCCCGAGGCACATATTTATTTTGATCTCATAAAGTTTCAACGGATCAAAAGTCAAACGGTCTACGCAGAACAAAAGAAGATAATAGGCTTTGTTCCATGAAAAAGGTCGTCATAGAAATCGCAGCAAATGGTAACAACAATAGGGGCTTTCTTCTGCTTGTTTAAAAGAAACGGATAAAAAACAAAGAGCGTAAGTAAACGGAGAAAGAGTGTGTAACTAATGCAAGGATCAACAGAAAAAAAGCAATATTGACTGTTCTTCGTTATACGCGGAGGTGACCGTTTTCACAAATAGAATATTCAGTACAAGATCTGAGATGAAATATTGTTGATGCATCAAACAGTGTAAACTGAAAGAATAAATTTGTAGGATTTCTTTTCAGCGATCTTTGTCGACAACTTGGGACGAATAACCAGTAATATTAATATGTAAACCAACTAAACCGTGGTATCCTTTCATCGACGAAATGAATATCTCACGAATTAAAAGGAAAAAAAATTGCCTTGCATGTTCTTCATCACACCGGCGAGGGAAGTAAAAAGAAACGGAGGCAGGCTTTGTAACCATAGTAACGATTCTCGTCATATCCATGAAAGAACGAAAGACTGACACTAAACAGAGGCGTCCGGCGTGGTGTTAATGTGTGATATTAAACTGAGACTACTGGGAATAGGATGTGAAATATACGATATGATTGCCAATCAATAACAGTTGCTATCTGTCAAGGATACTTCATCCATTAATTTATATATCTAAAATATAATTTTTCACCGAAAGTTAAGATCACACCATAAATGGAAATATTAACACCAACAAGTATAAACTTAATTTAGTAAATTCATTTTACGGTACAAGTATTCAAAGATGTTATCACTTTGTTGCAGCTGTTTTTAATTTAAGGCTGTTCTCTTCCTGTCACGGTTCTATCTATAGGATGTCAGTTAGGAAACATGTTTCCATTGGGATGTTGCCTTAAATCATAAACCTCTGTTTTATATTTTCTGTCGAGTATGTAGATCTCTTTAGATTCGACTATAAGTGTTGATAACTGTGCAGAGGTATTACTAAGAAGGGCAAACCGTTTCTCTTTAAGCATTCATAAATAATGTGACATTCAAGTATTAGTTATCTAAAGACAATGAACCCTATCCATTGTTTATACATTACGGTACATCCTACTCAACAATAACACCAGCTTCACCATGATGTGCTATATACGGCGTGGTCAAAATCCTCCATACGATGGTACATCGGCGCGCTAAGTATCTGCATATTTGATATTATAATATATCAAGGTCATACAGCACTGCAAGTCCTACTGTCCATAATATATAAAGTCTAGAACCGAATAGTTTGCTTTGCTTTGCAAATGGCTTGGTAATGCAGCAACCAATAAGTACATACACGTTGATTGTAGCGAGACTTCAATATTTTCTCCAAAACTCAACCAATGCCAGTCATCTTGACGCAGTGTCTGTTTGATCGTCCGGAAGTTTCTCGGAATGAACTTTAAACAAATCTTACTTTCGTTCTCAGTTATGCTGGGCATCTCGAACCAACGTTTCATCAATGTAGTCAACGTTGGCATGTGTAAATACTTCACAGTCCTCCACACATACCCCCTCTTTGATTCCCTGGCCCCTTGTTTGGTGTTGTAATTAACTTGGTTTCAGATTACTTCATATCTAGTCAACGTTGGCATGTGTTAACTATATGCATGTCTTGTTCCGGATTGACATGGAATAGAGACGGGTTATTGGATGCTATCGGTAAAAAGTATAAAACTGTCAACAACAAAAAGGAATAAAAAGTAGGTTTCATAAGGTCTTTTTTTGTAACTTAAAGGCATTGAAGACTCGCCCCAAACGAAACCGCGTGCGGCCATCTGAAAAAGTTAACTTTCTGTTGCTTGCAAGTGACGTTTTGTTCGTGTCGCTACAAAATGCAGACAGTAATGAAACGTGATACCTTGTTATCTTTTATCTAGACCTGAGCTGTCCATCGCTGCTATGTACACTGTGTTGTGGGTATTGACCGTAGCTGTATGTACTGACTGTACACTAGTGTCTAATTACCGACGGTAGCAAGCTGTGTGCGTTTTTTTTTGGGATCGATAGTGGTGTTTAACACTTCTGTTACACCTCATTCGAAACTAGGTCAAATTACCGGCATTAGAAGTTTCTTTTTGCGCGAGTCTTCACACCCTTTAAACATGCACTTTAAGTTAACATATCGCATTTAGCGACAATTAGACGACGTATAAGGTGATTTGAACACAATTTGTTACTGTATATACTTACACCCAGGAGGTCTCTGTTGAAAAAGACCTAGGTATCTACATTGACTCATCTCTGCAACCTTCTAAACATTGTCTTGAAGCTGCTAAAAGAGGTAATAGGGTTTTAGGTATGATCAAGAGGAACTTCAGTTTTCTGAAAGAGGACATCGTAGTTAGGCTTTATAAGCATGCAGTTGGTTAGGCCTCATCTGGAGTATGCTGTGCAGGCTTGGAACCCTTACTTTGCTAAGGATGAGGAAGTACTTGAAAAGGTCCAGAGGAGGGCTACTAGGATGATTAGTTCCTTAAAGAGGGTTCCTTATTATAGGCGGTTACAACTGTTGAATCTCACCACACTGGAGCTTAGGAGGTTACGTGGGGACTTGATCCAGGTTTTCAAGATTGTGTATGGTTTCGACAATTTATCCTTTACCGACTTTTTCTTGTTTGCTAACAGTAGTTGTACTAGAGGTCATTGTCTTAAACTCCAAAAGTCGCATAGTAGGATTAATATTCGGCATAACTTTTATTCTAATAGGGTTGTGAATGAGTGGAATGGTTTGCCTGAGAAAGTTGTACTTGCAAGTAGTGTCAATGGGTTTAAGAATGCTTTGGACAAGCACTTTAAGCATTGTAATCGGGTCTGAGTGTTTGTGTCTTCAGTTTTTTTCTCTCTCTATAGGGTCCTTGATGGGGACTAAAGTGTCCCTCCTGATCCTTTTTTCTACTAAACTAAACTAAACTAAACTAAACACCCAATCCAACAAGGTGTTATCACATTAGAAAGAGACGTCCCTAATTAGTAGCATGTAAAAACTAAAATGCAAGCACAAAATGCGCATGCGTTTTTGTATTTAAAATAAAACGGTTTTGCAAGTATCATTTTGATCGGCCAAGACTGTGTTTGATCACAATATATGTGAATATATCTTGGCGTGATCAAACTACAACCTAACGCAAAACGTAACATTGCGACCAACAAGTTTGAACATACGATAGGCCCATTTATTAACGCTCACTTATGCTAATTTAACAGAATTTCCTGTCGATTCACTGTAAAATGGGGGTAACAGGGCCCATCAGTATAATTTACGATGCTCTGTTCAAGTGCATGAAGGATGTTTGATTTTGTTTTCGTCGTTTAGACTCTCATATGAAGCAGGATTTAAATATGTTTTGTTTGCGTGTTATTTCTCAATAAAGGATTACTGTTGTATATGTATGTATGCTATATTAGATCCTCCTGCAAGCAGGAACTCGCGAAGAAGCCTCATTGGCTTGTCAAAGCCGCAGGCTGACCGAAGTCAGTCTCTTACATTCATATTTAACGTCCATGATTATGAATTGTTAATTGTCAACAACTCTGTAACTGGACGACATACATTAATCTGGGAGTGGGACATACATTAATCTGGGAGTGGGACATACATTAATCTGGGAGTGGGACATACATTAATCTGGGAGTGGGACATACATTAATCTGGGAGTGGGACATACATTAATCTGTTGATTTCACATAATTATACAATTGTTCTCATTTTTCATCTCCTTGTCATATATTCATCTTTGTTGGGAGATGAAGACTCTAACTTACAGAATACTCCTGAGAAAACTCATTTTCCGTTTTAAAGGTAACAACATTTTAAAATAACAAAGCAAAATCTTAGCTAAAATTGCAAACATGTTAGATATTAATGACAAATACTCTTTTGTTTCGTTTCAAGCAAACTATAGATTAATAAGACCACTCCATTATTTAACGCTAGAATATGATCTTTCATCAGTATTGTGTATAGGCCTAATACCATATGTATTCAGTATAGGGAAGCAACTTCTGATAAACAATATCGCTATAGTGATCATCATACGTCTGTAAGTAAATGAACCATTACAGTACAGAAACACTAACAAAATATCATTTAATAATGTTCTTCATATCTTGTCAACATCGCCATCTGTCTTGTGTTCATAAGTTCTGTAACAATGTCTGCCCGTTAGTGTCATGATGAACATACAGAATGACAACCTGATGCATCTCAATATAAAAACTATAATGCCCGTGGGATTGTATTTCGCCATTCTTTGGTCTAGACGGCAAGTCGCATGGCTATAATTCAGTAGTGAAGTATAAATCAATCATACTCTCATATGAAGTCATGTTCTTTATGCAAAGCCACCTTTCAAGATAAATTACCAGCAATATTTGTTGATTCTTGGCAGAGTAATTTCACAACTATATCAAGTTTCCTCTTCGACCAAACGAGGAATATACCTGTGGAGGACCTGTGGAGAAATTCTGCATTTCGCTACCCTTTGCAGGATTAATTTTCTCCTAAAGTATATTATAAAATAAGGATGAACCATATACTTATTTTCCCGAATCGATTCCGAGACCAGAGGCTGTATCCCTGACTAACCCCAGCTCCATAGTCAGGACTGACTATACGAATAAAGCTGCACTCCTGGCCCTCACCCACCCCACCCACCCCTCCACTCCAACCACATAATCCTGGTTATACTCATGTATACATCATACATGACTAGACATCTTCTTAGTGAAATCATACGTTGCTTTAGCTCAGCGATGTTGAGTTCCATTTGGTATAAACAACGGTTGGCAAATGAAACCAGAGAGATAAATGGCATTAATAGTTTGGTTTGAAGTTTATGTGTTAAAGTTAAAACAATCCGCGTTAATTTAAAATCAATGGTCGATGCGTGTTTGGTCCGAAGATTGGTATCCAGTTACGTGGCCCGTGAATATTACAAGGTTTGATTAAAATGATGTAAATTATAACTAACCAGTATATGTCCAGATACGTGGCCCGTGAATATTACAAGGTTTGATTAAAATGATGTAAATTATAACTATCTAGTATATGTCCAGATACGTGGCCCGTGAATATTAAACGGTTTGATTAAAATGATGTAAATTATAACTAACCAGTATATGTCCAGATACGTGGCCCGTGAATATTACAAGGTTTGATTAAAATGATGAAAGTTATAACTAATCAGTATTAGTCCAGATACGTGGCCCGTGAATATTACAAGTGTTGATTAAAATGATGTAAATTATAACTAACCAGTATATGTCCAGATACGTGGCCCGTGAATATTACAAGTGTTGATTAAAATGATGTAAATTATAACTAACCAGTATATGTCCAGATACGTGGCCCGTGAATATTAAAAGGTTTGATTAAAACGATGTAAATTATAACTAATCAGTATTAGTCCAGATACGTGGCCCGTGAATATTAAAAGGTTTGATTAAAACGATGTAAATTATAACTATATCAGTATTAGTCCAGATACGTGGCCCGTGAATATTAAAAGGTTTGATTAAAACGATGTAAATTATAACTAATCAGTATTAGTCCAGATACGTGGCCCGTGAATATTACAAGTGTTGATTAAAATGATGTAAATTATAACTAATCAGTATTAGTCCAGATACGTGGCCCGTGAATATTACAAGTGTTGATTAAAATGATGTAAATTATAACTAACCAGTATATGTCCAGATACGTGGCCCGT
>JAIPMN010003095.1:0-12310 GCA_020650975.1 Apostichopus californicus | reverse complement strand
GTTCATGTTCCTCTGGCCCTCCCTTAAAAATACTTCTGGTTCTTGGCGACTACGTTGCGTTAGATAGTGTAAAACCGCCTACACCCCCCTTTTCAAGTGGTCATAAACCTTTTTTACCAGTCAAATTCTCTCAGATCAGGGATTCTCCTCACCCCCATCTCTACCAAGCACCACTGCCCCCGGTATCCTGCGTAGGAAGCGGGGATTGTGGGGGGTTAATTATTAAAAATTTCTCACATGGGAGGGGGGACACCCCCTCCTCTCATACCTCTCCCCAGGACGGCGATCACAAGATGATATATTTGGCCCCCTTTCATAAAATCAATGATCCGCCTTTGCCCGCAGATCAAGTAATCTCAGAGCATCTATATTTAAAACAACATGAGAAGAACCCCCCCCCCCCTCACACCACCGTATGGCTTTAAGTGGTTGCCCTGGTTGCCCTGGGGGAGTTAACCCCAGCAATGGCATGGCCAGGATGTTTGGTTGGGGTGGCCGAATCCTGAGTTGTTACTATCTAAGCAGAGCGCCACCATCAGTTTGCGTGGAACGTAGAAACTGTGGAAAAGGGTACCTCTAGATCGCCGGAAATGGCACTTCCCATGTCTTGCAAGTTTCATCTAAATCCAAGTTTATTTTGGGCGAATAAATGTTTTGTCTTTTAATTGGGAGTGGCTTTGGCCACCCCCTGGCTACGCCAGTGACCCCCAGTCAAAACGGTGGACAGGCCGCTCGTACTATTCAAGCGGAAACAATATTTGTGTTCTTTCATAAGGGATAATCACCAGATACACTACATTGCATCTAGCCTAAAGATCCTTAATTATTTAAAACATTCCCAACTTTTTTATTTGCCTCAATTAAAAAATATAAGACTTACCCCAAAAATAACAAAATTCTTGAACTTAAATAAACTTCAAAAGTTGCAAAATATAGCCGAGGCCCTAGCACCAGATTGCATATAAGGACCCTTAATTATTCAAAATGTTCTCAAATGGGGAGGGGGGGGGGACCCACTACCCTCAGACCACTCTCTAAAACGGCGATCACAAGATGATATAATAAGCCCCCCTTTCATATGATCATGGATCCGCCCTTGCCCGCAGATCAAGTACATCTTAGAGCATATATATTAAAACAAATTTGAGAGGGCACATATACCCCTTCCCCCCGTACGATTTTACGCTCGGCTTCGCCTCGTCATTCAGACCCCCCTCCCCCTTCCTTTCTCAAAATCCTGGTTCCGTGCCTTCTCCCTACATACATGCTGTAGGTTATTGCATTTATGCTAGCCAGTAACATTTAGGCCTAAGGTAGGCTAGCCTAGCCTAACATAGCACAACTGCTACACACACTAATGAAGGGATAATTATTTAGAAAGTTGTTAAATATCATTGATAAAATCAAGTTTTTTCATGCACATTGCATATGTAATTATTTTGCAATGTACAATTATTGATAAACCACTTTTTTTGTCTGCATTTCTTAAAGCTAGTTTGGTTAACAACGTCATCAGATCGGATGACTAGTGAAGTATACCTGGCTGTGGTACAAAGATGGTTTTATTAAAACAAAACACTGCGATAAATTTTTGCAACGGAATGCATTAAAAGTATTGTAACGCCGGCTGCCCCAAGACTTCTCACTTGTCCGTAGTTGGTAACTTCCCCAGAAACACCAGGAAATACAGACAGAGATGCAGACACGGTTATCTTAGGTTAATTCGATTATTATTCTCCACCTGATTTTCCAAGCAACTCTCCTCAACAAAGTATAGCGATCACAGTACAAAATCAAAGATACAAACGTTATGACGGACTAAGTTATAAAACAGAGCATACGTAGTTTGTACGCACTGCGACCATACCGCAAAACGCACTGCGTCAATAACGCAAAATGAACGTACTGCGTCAATAACGAAAAACGAACGTACTTTAACCAAGAATACGGTCACACAGGCATAAGAATTTATCTTCTACTAAAGAGAACGCAGTTCTCAAATAGTAAGACTAGTTTCTAGAAGATATTCGATGAACTGGGCATGGGAAAATGGCGTAGCCAAGGGGGGGCGTGGGTGATAGCCCCCCCCCCCCATGAAAGCTTGTCGCCCCCCCAGTCGCCCTCCCACTGGGATATTGGGTGTCGAAAAAAATTACATGTGCGAAAAATATATCATTGGTCTGAATGGTCTCGAATCTCCATGATGACCACTCATGAACTACCCCTCGACCGCGGACCGACAGTAGGCTATAGTTGCTAAAAAAACCGGACGTGACATATGGCGCATAGGCCGGGTTTTCACTTCTGGGACGTACCCTGATGCTCTTAAAAACGCTAAAAACCAAATTTACAAGAAAGGAGACAATACTATCGCTGAGAATCAGTCTATTACCCAAATAATGTTTCAGACGCAATCTTTGATGTCAGTTTGACATATAGTTCGTTAGGACATTTTGGGACATCGTTCCTGTAGGTCTATATCTGAGGCCCTGGGGTCATTCATTGACCGACTTGGTGCAATATAATATGCCCATTTCGAATTTATTCACAGATTGTTAGTTGTCATGGGTTCGAACAAATGAGGGGTATTCTATCCTGAAACATACGGCAAAACGGGGCTGGAATTTCCAGTTCGCCGCATCATTTGTCAACTTGCACTGGGTTCTAATGTTCATGTCAATTGGAATCACTAATAACAGAAATAATCTACCAAAAATTAAGGCCGCATAACTTTATTGCAGATTTCCTGAGTGACGAATTTGTAAGTTTCTCCCGAAATCACGCAACTAGATGGCTGATATCCCGCCTGGCAAGTGACATCTCCAGCGATCTGGTAGGTATTAAAATCTGAAATTTTCTTGCTACGCTGCGCGCCAACCGATGGTGGCTCTCCGCTTAGATAGTAGCCTACTTGCGGCAGGCATACTCGAATCGATTACGTCCCCAAGTTTCAAATCGGATTGACGCCTATGCTTACAAGGCCTGGGATGTCTCTTTTCCGACGATCTAGGAGGCCTTTCAAGTTAGCTGAAAAAATCCTGGCTACGCCACTGGCATGGGATGTGTGTACAGTTAAGCCAGCCTAGTCTTCTGATATGTTACGTTAAAGCTTCGATTCAAGTGAATTCGTCGCAAAGAAGAATTGATGCCAGATAATTCGTTAAAGTAACTTGCAAGTTATTTCCTATAAGATAAAGAAATGCTTAGAAAACGAGACCTGTCAAACTACTGTCCCAGTGATAATTTCTAAGGGCTTATTTACGTCAGTTACACAGCGTTAATACTCTTAACATTTGATAGACATTACGACAGTCACGTCAAATACTTTTATCAATGATTTACGTACAGTTAATTTTCAAAGGACTTACGGAAAATAAGTTTTATTGGTTTTAGTGTCAGACATTATCCGGTGACCCTCGGTTGACGTGCGTCCCCGGTGCTTTCTTAAGTAGCTCTACACGTGTTAACATCTTTTTTATGTTATTCATGAGTGAAAGTAACGAAAATTGTTCTCTTTTGAGACAAATAACTCGATTGGTTGTGCCTCGCGCATCACGCGAGCTTTTAGTGATAGAAAACAAACGCCTCTGCGATTGGCTAGTTTACTAAGACAGCTGTACTACTATTATGGAATCTATTTTTGGACTTCCGCTGTATCTGAGATAAAATACAAAACATTGATACAAGCACCGAATTGTTTTGCAAGAAAAACCAACAGCGAGGTAAACAATACAAGGTGAATTTACGTTACAGTATAGTCAGATGAAAGATAAAAATAGGGCAAACTTTTAATATCAAAGATGCTGAAATACGGTATTTGATAAAGAAATGCAACCAAATAAAATATAAGTCATATTTTCCCTATTCCCCCTGTACACAATATGATGTTTGCGAACCTCTGGTGGGGGCTGTGTGTAATTTTGGAAGTTAGCCTGGGAAGAAGCCAGTTGTTACATAGTCTTCAAAAATGTGAGTGAGACAACATTAGCAGGACCACCCAATTTTTTTAGCAAAAGTGTGCCGGTGCTCCCTGGTTATTGTCCATGAACGTGAAGTTGTTTTTGGTGAAAACCTGTTGCATGAGAACTTTGATGTCAGAGATGGGTAGACAAGGGTGGACCTTCTTGGACAGGGCTGCACACGCGGCTGCGATACCTTCAGCATGGGGATGCTAGTGTGAAGAGAAGTGACGTGGAAAGTACCGATGATGGCTGTACTGGGGATTTGGTTCTTGATATCTCCAAGTTTCCTGAGGAAATCTGGAGTGTCATGGATGTAAGAGTTAATCTGAGGAACAAGAGGTTTGATGAAGTGGTCCACAAACAATTATAAAGATATTATAAGCCTACCAGGGTTACCAGGCTTGTGAATTTTGGGCAGAAGATAAAACCTGGCTGCCTTACAGTCTGTGGGAGAAAGGAAAGAAACAGCCTTCTTAGAGATCTGGTTCCGTTGGTACATATCAGTGATGGTCTGTTTTATCTGCTGGGAGAAAATATCTGTGGGATCAGAATCATGAAAAGTGTAAATATTGCTGTTGGAGAGATGACGAATGGCTTCCTTGATGTAATCCTATCGATCCTGGATGTCAACTGCAGACAGCGACGGACTACCCACGCAGGCATTTTGGCAATGCCCGGTGGGCCGGTGGGCTGCAGTTGGGGAGCCTGGTACAAATTAAAGCCCATTTTCACAGTAGTAAATAGAATACAGATGGGCTGTGTAGAAATATTATATTAACTGTGGGAATCAGCTCATGAAATCACCATGTTAGTTAATCTGTTAGTTCGTAACAAAAGAATGTGCTATTGGCAACCCGTCTGTGCTTATATTTTTACGACAAGATACACAGGTACGGTGACCAATGCATTCTGACATATAAATAGCATTGGCAGAGAATAGAGATTTTATTAATCTGCACCTCGTCCTCCAGAAAACGAAGTGAAAAAGGTAAACTCTTATTACATTGTTTGGATATCACTCAGTAGATAAGTACTGAGAGATTATGTATGAATAAAAATGACCGACAATCAGTAGGGTGAGTGGTTATCGAATTTTAGTCGACGACTTTGAGTATTTGTCCCCGAATTACCGATTTCGCGAAATAGATCCCCAAACTAGTTGAATGGGGCGTCAAAAGTGTGTGTAAGTATAGGGGACTACCTTTTAGAAAATTATGATTTCCTAGTATAGAATGTGACATGAAGAGACTCAAGAGAGGGACATGGAGGGAGGGACATGCATGGGGAGAGGGACATGAAGAAAGGGACACTGGGGAGAGACGTGGAAGGAGGGACACCGAGAGAGGGACGTGGAGACTGGCGAGGAACGTGTAGAGAGTGACGTGTATAGATGGACGTGTAGAGAAGAACGTTACGTCATTCTATGCTGATCGTACACATCTTGACCCAAGGAACTTTGGTCAAGTGTCATTGGGAGCTATGGAAGAGCTGCATAGATATTTGCTGAGATTTGATGAAGCTGCATGTCACTGTGGAATAACTACGAACAGAACTGTGAAGCCTTGGAGATTAGTGGTCAACTCTGAAACAATCAGTAGCAGATGCTTATACATTGCAGGAGGACAGTGATTGTGAGTCTGAACAGGACAGAGAGAGCTTATCAAATGAGTTATTTTAAGACTGTCCTCTCTGCTGCTACAAGGTGCTCCCCAAGTTTAACCTTTTCACCGATGCTTACAAGAGCATCGGGCTTGCCTACAAGCTGCTGCTAACGCTACCTGTGTCACAATTAAGTGGCATGTGAACGTTCTTTTCTCTGCCTTGAAGAGAATCAAAAACCGTTTAAGAAGTACAATGACACAATAACACCTTGAGGCGTTCATGTTGATGTCTGTAGAAGAAAGGATCTTGGCCAAACTTGACACTAAATATATAATTGATGGTGTGGATGTCAGAAGCAGCGAACTGCGTGGGCTCTTACTCTCGTAGACATGACATGTGCTCGTTTTATTGAACATATATGTTTGAGTGGAACTTATTTAGGTTTTTTTTCAAGCATATTGTCACAAAATGCTTGAAAAACTAGATAAATTCCAGTCTAAAACATATATATTCGTCTATTTTACGTTAACGTTTTTAACTTTTCTCAGTTTAATTAAGTGTTGCTTCTGGAAAATGATTATTGGGTCTTTTTAAAGGATTATGGTAACCTACAAAATTGAGAAATATAGCACCATTTTGCATCTAGGCATTCTTTAACTAAAAAACAATCACCCCTTCCCCTTAGACCCCTCCCCCAGGACGGCGATTACTATATAAGTAGTATATCAATGAAAAATGGGCCCGTCTAGGTGAAAAATGCCCGGGCCGGTTCTAAGACCCAGTCCGCCCCTGACTGCAGAACCTTTGTCGGCTGGCTTGATGATAATGTCAGTGCGAGACATCAGTGAGGCGAGTGCTGTACGTTCATCTCTTGGAAGGTTGTCGTGTGTTCTGCGGAGAGGAGAGTTTTACTGATTAATTTCAGAGCTGACGACTTGTGTGTAAGCTTCTAAAATAGGGACTCTGTTCTTAGGAGACATCCAAGAACTTTCTTGCAGAATGGTTCCCGTTCAGTTGGAGGATCATCTAGGTCTCTAGGAAGAACTCACGAGAGCGACTTCTGCGAAAGAAATGAGTAAGATCTTGGCTAAGTTCCGCTTGGTCAAATGATGGAGGAGTAGGACAGAAGTTGAGTCCTTTGGAGAGAAGCCTAAGTTCTGCACTGGTAAGAGTAGAATAAGATAAATTAACAACTGCAGTTGAGGATGGTGGTTCACACTCAGGTGGAGTCTGGGGCCTTCTAAAACGGTTGCAATTAAGCGGTACGTTTGCGTCTTTTCAGAAGGTCAATCATCATTTTCTTCTTTCTTCTTTCTGTGAGTTCAGTGTTCTGCTGAGACAAACAAAAGTTAATTTCGTTAGTGTTCTGAGTCTATTCTTCATCGGTGCAGCATGACTGTAATTCATGCTTCAGCCTCAGGATATCATCTTAGAGGCTATCTAAAGACGATTGGCAGTGTTTGGGGAGGATGTTGATGAGATGGATGGAGGTGCTGTAGGACTCGGTTCCACTCTCTCTGGAGTCCTGGAGGGGGTGTCCCTATAGTGCTGGTTGGTGTGTAACCTGTAGACCTGAGGTAATAATGCGGGAGAGAGAGTAGAACCTGCAGCTTCAAAGATGGAAAGAATAGCGCTGGGATTTCTGCATCATTTTCCGAGCTTCTGAAACAAAAGATAGTGGTGAGACATGGTGAAAACAGCGGGATGTGTTAATGATGAAAATGAAATGTATTGTAAGTAATCTGTGAAGAACTGAATTAAAGGAGCATGATGTTATATCGTCTTATTCTCAACGAAAGCTGTATAAGCAATTCTATGGTGACGTATATCTGACCAGTGCGAAAACGACAGAAGAGCTTTTCTCTAGCGACCTTGGAAATTGACGAATTTAGTTTGAAAGTCAATAAAACAAATACTTGTGGTACACCTTAGTTACAATGGCCGACGAGACCAAATCTCAATTGTCCAAGGTAACCAGTATCCCCACACCCCCCCCCCCATAAAAGAACAAGAAACGTGATTTGGTTGAAAGTGCCCCCAGAAGGCAAGAGTGTACGGGACAACCACCGTATTATGGCGGGCCATCAGTCTCAAATCGTGGGGAATCGACTTATACCGATTTAAATCGACATATACCATTTTCCTTCGACTTATACCAGTTTCTAGTAGCTTAAATTGACTTCTACCGATTTAAATTGACATATTCCAGTTTAATCCTACATATCATTGATTTAAATCGACATATACCAGTTTAAATAGACATATCATCGATTTAAATCGACATATACCAATTTAAATCGATGATAAGTAAATGATTATGTCAATGGTAATTATGGACAATTACTTGCAAAAAGATTTCGGTGTAATAATAAGGCTGAAAAACTGATATGTCAATGACGTGCAATTATCTCAATGCAAACTGGGCTTGTCTACTCAAACACGTGGAGCTATAGTATAGGAATACACACGCAACTGCATAGGCCTACAATACGTACACATATGCAATTACCTACTCCAGTTACACCATAAACAAATGTGATATTGTTCTGCAGTGAGGCCTACTGTAAGGTTACGTTTACTGTAGCTAAATATATCCAGGGGGGATTAACAATTACAGTATTCAAGCTCAAATCATGCATTCCACTGTGCTCGTGTTTATTTTCAATTATTCGCTCGCCTTGTCAGGTGACTACACGTGATGTATCTTCACATGTTAATCATCACCGAAATCGGGATTTGGAATATGTTAATGAGCTAAATCGATGATATGTCGATTTAAATAGGTATATGTCAATTTGAGTTGCTAGAAACTGGTATAAGTCCATGGAAATTGACTTCTACCGATTTAATTCGACATATCATCGATTTAAACTGGTAGATGTCGATTTAAATTGACATATACCGATTTAATTCGACATATCATATCGATTTAAACTGGTATATGTCGATTTAAATTGACACATACCTATTTATTTTACTTATCATCGATTTAAATTGCTAGAAAATTGCTAGAAACTAGTATAAGTCGAAGGAAATTGGTATATGTCGATTTAAATCGGTATATGTCGATTCCCCATGATTTGAGACTGATGGCCCGCCATACCGTACGTGTACGAACTAAACATGCCCTTTAAATAATTATACGTTACTTTTATTCCCCACATGTAATAATGGTTGATTCCAATATTTCTTTTCAAAAGTTCGAGCCAATGACGTAGTTTTCACAAGGAAGTAACTCAACGATATATCCTACAGACAACTCTACGGCAGTCTAAGCACGTACTGGGCTACTGTACATCGATAGTCACCGTCCAAGCACGAAACTATTTGCATATCTTCGACGATTTGAATTCCTTGAGAAGTTGTCATAAAATAACACACCAACTACTGAGCTGTTGGTAGGGTGACACGAAAGCCAGGAAGTACCAGCACACAACAAGTTCTCTCTTTACTCATCACTGCAGTTCGCGTAGTAAACGATGGCAGAACAACATGCAAACTACACAGTGTTCGGTTAGGCTCCAAACCCACTGCCAACAACATACGTATCACCACCTTACAAAGGGTGCAAATCAGGAACTCCTCAGCCTTATCAAGGCCGACTACCTTTATTGTGAACGAAATGGCTAGCATTGTACGTGGAAGTAGAAGTCCTGTGTTGTTAACTGCGACTTTAACAGTGTTTCTATTATTTCTGTTAAAATTCGGTCCTGCATTTGGTAAGTTTGAACAAGAAATGCCACTATGCAGCTGTCACTGTGTCCACCGTACACAAGTTAAAGCGGCAATGACACTGCATGGCATTGATAAACTACAAAACCTATACTAGCCTAAGCCTAACGCTATTTAAGAGACCTAGGTCTCCTGCCAATACTGTAATTATGCTGGGCTTATTACTGCTGTAATAAATAAATTTGTTGCTGTCATTTGCAATGTCTTGCTATTACCATAAGCCTACAACTTACAAGTGTAAACATATTTTCTAACAGGCATAGGACAACATCCTAGCCTACAGGTGGTTTGAAAGGCCATATGATCACCTACTTTGTATTTTAAATATTGCAGACAGGTACTAGCATGGTGAGGCTCATAATTGATACACATAAAGGAATTGTCAGGTGGACGATTTGGATACATTGTCCTCATAGTTCTTATTTTTCTCTTTCTAACCATGTAAAAATTGTCCCCATTCGACTTTACTTCTTGTTGAAATCTGGTTTTTAAATTCACCAGTTTCTCACCGAAAGCAATGTTTGTTAGACGCATCAATTTGGTGAAATGAGGTTGTGCAGGCAAATAAGCACTCCCATTTCCACAGCAATCTTGCGTGTACACGAACCTAGGTGATTTACTATATATTAAGTACGCATCGCGAACGTACGCACAGCTGCCTACCATGCCCAGTTGGTACGTACATGGTGTTGCACATATCACACTCTCACACTCAAACCACAGTTTATACACCGTTCGAAATCATTGAAATAAAATTACAGATCAACTTTACAGTAGAAGGAAGCTAGAAAGTATTTGGAACATCGAAAGATGAAACTTGGCGGAATCGATGTCAGAGCAGAATGTAGTTACTGAGAAGCTAGGCTTCGCAGAACTGTCCGATTGAAAACGTTAGAGTAGCCTACATGTGAACATTTTTAGCAATGGAGCTGGATAACGCGATGTATAAACAACAGAGAGTCTGCTGTTAAAATTTGTGTTACACAAAAATCACATATAATCACCGATGCACTACATATGCCGGCTTAAAGATTTTTTAAGGTAAATTGATAAGAAATTTCACCAAAAATTAAGGAAGAAATTCATCTGTATTTAAACCCCGTTCTTGTTGTGCTTACTGTAGGAACTGTATGGAGCCTGGGTCATGTCGCAACCTTTAATTTGCGAAGATGACATCACATGCTCTACTGTTCAAAGTATAATTGAAATATATCCATCCTAAACGATTAAAAGATCGTTTCTCTGTCAAACGCAACCTTAGCTTCCTCATATTTTGAAAACATGTTTGGAAAATTATTTATCGTCTTTTAAGGTAACTTCTAAAGGCTACCAGACAATTCTTTGAAGAATTTGATCAACGATGTCTATCAAAGGAAAATCCAAATCACTCAAACTGTAGGCCTATACAGTAGATGCATTTTTGGTTTCGATGAATCCTAACCTTTGTGGTCATGCAGGCGCACCCATGTGTGTGTGTGTGTGACGCCTTGCTTGTAACCTGACATCTTAAGAAGGGAAGCTTTATTTAGTGTGATGTCAAAGGTCATTTGGGGTCACCATCTGAGGCAAAATTGTGAAAACCTTGTAAACACGATATCACAAGAAGGGAAGATTGGAACAATCTCATATTTAGTATGCAGTTGTGACACGTTTAGTTCAAGAAGCTTAATTTTTTTTTGAAGGACAAATGTAATTTGGGTCACTAGGGGTCAAATTGTGAAAACCTTGAATACACAATATTTCAAGAAGGGAAGCTTGGAACAATCTCATATTTAGTATTAATTTGTGAGACGGTAAGTTCAAGTAGCATATTGTTTTTTGTGGAGGTCAAATGTCCTTTGGGGTCACTAGTGGTCAAATTGTGTGCAAAAAGGTGTACTCTTTGAATGTATCCAGCATTGCTATGGGAACAAACAATATCACTGAATCATTGATATTTGCTTCCGTTATTGAAGTTTTCTGTCGTATTGTGCTTGAACGGCATTCATAAATATGTTGTGTTTCAATATTAATTTCTCAACCAATTAAAAAAAAAACTTCGATATCACGACGGCTTGCTTATGCGCATACAACCCCTGCAAAGTAGAGTATATGCAGGTAGACTACTAACAATATTAAGCATTGTTAAAAATGTTTGTGTCAGAATACCAATACACTTAAGGTGGCAAAAAATATCCTAAATTATTTCTTAAGGCATTTCCTATGTAGGCCTACTATCAGTCATACTTCGCAAAATATACAACAACAAAAAACAACAAGTTTTGAGACAAGTTTTGTTTTTGCCGCTAGGATTTTCTTGCAAATATTTTCACTCAACACCAGCTGCGAGTTGAAGATAGATCTGCTCTTTCAACCATAGATTTTCATTGCATGAAAGTTCTCTTTGATTTACTGTAGGCAGTGTAATGGAGTTATAGCGATATTTGTTGTGCACCATTCTGCTGCTAAAAAGACAAGGTATATAATTTGGCAAATGTACTAATTAGCACTAATCGATTGAGTAGTGGTTCAAGGTAGCAGTGAGGTACTGTGTATGCTTACGAGTTGCACACACCTACAGTAGCAAAGTCTGTATAGAACATGCCTAGTAATTGAGGAGCCGTTAGGTAACAGAAGCTAAGCTATCTTCGTAGGTATTTTTGCAGATTTTTTATTTTTAATTGTTTGAGACACAATTGGCCAAGCTGCTTATTTATGATTCATAATTTATGAATACATGCAGCTACGTAGCATCATGTATCTGCCCAAGTGCCCTAGTGGATTTATCTGCCGCTATAATGAGCACAGCCACAAGCAAATAATGATTCAAACTTGAGTGCACATTGTCCCCAAACTACCCTCCATGCTATACAGTTACATTCACAGCCGCAGTCAAAGCTTTTACTACACAATAGCAAGTTGAACAAAAGAGCATTCTTAAAATAGAGTTAAAAGGTATCCAAACGTTCCGCAGTATTTTATCCTTTTTCAAAGGCAAAACATCTGTGAAAAAAGTAAGGAAATGTGAATTAATA
>JAIPMN010003093.1:0-20470 GCA_020650975.1 Apostichopus californicus | reverse complement strand
ATTGTGTAAGAGACTAGTGTTCCGTAACATTGAACTGAACCTCTCATTCCCACATGTCCATTGTGTAAGAGACTAGTGTTCCCGTAACATTGAACTGAACCTCTCATTCACACATCTCCATTGTGTAAGAGACTAGTGTTCCTGTAACATTGAACTGAACCTCTCATTCACACATCTACTTTGTGTAAGAGACTAGTGTTCCCGTAACATTGAACTGAACCTCTCATTCACACATCTCCATTGTGTAAGAGACTAGTGTTCCGTAACATTGAACTGAACCTCTCATTCCCACATGTCCATTGTGTAAGAGACTAGTGTTCCCGTAACATTGAACTGAACCTCTCATTCCCACATGTCCATTGTGTAAGAGACTAGTATTCCCGTAACATTGAACTGAACCTCTCATTCCCACATGTCCTTTGTCTAAGAGACTAGTATTCCCGTAACATTGAACTGAACCTCTCATTCCCACATGTCCTTTGTCTAAGAGACTAGTATTCCCGTAACATTGAACTGAACCTCTCATTCCACATGTCCTTTGTGTAAGAGACTAGTGTTCCCGTAACATTGAACTGAACCTCTCATTCACACATCTACTTTGTGTAAGAGACTAGTGTTCCCGTAACATTGAACTGAACCTCTCATACCCACATCTCCTTTGTGTAAGAGACTAGTATTCCCGTAACATTGAACTGAACCTCTCATTCACACATCTACTTTGTGTAAGAGACTAGTGTTCCCGTAACATTGAACTGAACCTCTCATACCCACATCTCCATTGTGTAAGAGACTAGTGTTCCCGTAACATTGAACTGAACCTCTCATACCCACATCTCCATTGTGTAAGAGACTAGTGTTCCTGTAACATTGAACTGAACCTCTCATACCCACATCTCCATTGTGTAAGAGACTAGTATTCCCGTAACATTGAACTGAACCTCTCATACCCACATCACCATTGTGTAAGAGACTAGTGTTCCCGTAACATTGAACTGAATCTCTCATTCACACATCTACTTTGTGTAAGAGACTAGTGTTCCCGTAACATTGAACTGAACCTCTCATTCCCACTTCTCCTTTGCCTCAAAAAGATGAGTTCATGATATCGAACACAAAGATGCCAACACTAGATTTGTTATTTTTGTTTATTCTGCAAAGTTGGCGGTATGTTCGGGTTGACTTAGTTTAACAGTTACACACAGTCACACTAATGACAAATTAGTAATGAACATCCAATGAGGAAGTTCTTGTGGTCAATCGTCGTTATGGGAAATTAATTTGAAACTTCCTATATTTATGGGAATAGTTCCGTTTGAATAAAACATTGAAATTTAAATATCTCTTTAGCGGTTTCATAAGGGAAGTTCCTTCTTGTATTACTATCAGTGGTTTTTACGGTATGTAAGATGAAACTTATAGATTGATAATTAACACAAATTTGTTTACATGAAACTTATAAGGCAGAGTTCCGCATTGATCTTGATGGATCATTGATACTGTGAAATACTGAATCATACACCAATTTATTATATTAGCTTGACTAGTCAAATTTATATCCAAAAAATAAAAATTAAAAAAGCCCTCCTGTCCTTAAATTTGGATGCAATAATTTATTGGCAAAAATAAATTGGGTGGCTCTTTTGAGGACCGAAACGCTCTAATACAACTCCACATTGAAAGCTCATGTAAATAGGTCGTAGAATGTGAAGCAAACATTGTTGAATACGGAAGTCACATTTTTTCCCCCAAGGTGAACATGGAAAGAAATATTTGGTTTTGTAACGGAAATTCCAAAATTTGAATCTAAATAGACTTTGCTTCCGAAGCAATAACTAAAATCATTCACCATGACTGGTTTTGTTTATTATTTGGGTGATTGCCAAATAGTGCTGTGCTGTAACGGCAAGGACATGTTTTGAGGGAAGACTCCACAGGACTTTAAAAAATCCAGATCCTTCAATTGGCAAACAATATTTGAATGAAAAGCACTGCTGAATGAAGAAGTCAAAGTTTGGTCTAGATCATCTCAGGAGAGAGGATGTTTAGTATTGAAAAATTGCAAAATGCAGCAGATTCAAAATAGCTGATGTAAGAGGTATAGCATGTAGGAGGTATGACTAATCATTCATCATGGTGGTTTGTTTATTTGTTTATTATTTGGATGAGGAACCAACAGCCTTGATGTAGAGGGAAGGAGCTATTTATAAAATCGGGAATGAATTACCCTGACTAAAGATATCACATGCTTTGACAAAAGAATGTCAATGGAACCATTGCAGAATAAGGAAGTCTTTTTTTGTCAACATGATTGTTTGAAGAACTACAGATAGAAAAGCAAGTTGAGGGAAGTAACAGAATGCATTGCATAAAAACAAGTGTAAAATGGTGATTAATGCTTTGAATTGTCAAAGGGTGTTAAAGGGCAGGATCTGTTTGTATGTTTGAGTCATGATGGTTTCCACCCATGTCTAGCCTGAATTTCTTTTGGCCTATCAAAAAAAACAAGGACAACTAGAGTCAGTCAAATGGAACTAACTTGACAGCATTTTAAAGTACTACGGACACCAAGCCGATTTGCCCCACATTCAGTACATTTGTTGTGTGTGATAATCTCATTCAAAAAGTTGTTGAAAGTTTTGATAAAACTAGGAAAATCCTGAAATATGGGCATACTATTAAGTGGATTGTTGCGCTCATTAAACTTTCATATTTTAGCCATTAATATGTTAACCCCAATTGCAAGCCCACATGTATCATTGGAATAATGTGATGTTCTTTTTTTTCAAAGAAGACAATTAAAATATAAATTTCAAAAAAAATTGCCTTAGGACACAAATCTGTGTTTAGTGTGCTTGAAATGAAGGTTGTGAAAACAAAAGGATAACTTAACAACAAATAAGGCAGTCACTCCCTTTACATCATTAATGTGCATAATTAGCCTAATATTTATTCATAAATAAAACTAGATTTAAGAAGACTGGTAAAATGGTCAATCTTTTGATGGGAGTTGCAGCTATTTTCATGATTTCTAATGCCTATTAGAGTGATTAGGACAATGTTGCTCATAGGTGTCCGTAGACCTTTAAAAAGCTTTCAATGTTTGTAATGTGTCAAATATCTTAGAACAGTCTCAACATTAGAGCTTGTTATATGCAATGGCATTGAGAGCATGGTTGGACCCCTGTGACTGTTATGTCATCCAGTCTTCAGTAATGCTAAGGTACATTATGAAACTATTATTCTTCATTCCACATATCTTCAGGGACCCAAGTCTGTATCTCCTCTGCCCCACCCCCCCTCCCTCCCAATGGCAGGCCTGGTGGCAAAAGAAAAACTTTAATATCTGACAGATAGTCTACTATTTTTTAAGGGTGGACAGTTTTGGGAGGAGTTAATATAGGAAGTGAAATAGGAGGAAGAAAGAATGCAACCTTGATGAGTACTACAGCAATCTATCATTGTTTCTGGTGATTTTAATACTCAAAGCATCGTCTCCATATCCCTAGGTGATCTTCCTCTCGAGCGACGTAACAGAAGGGAGTGGGATGGTTTTCTCTGACGATGAAGATGACAACAGTTCGTCAGTCGTTGATCGGAAGCCGGTGAGCTGCAGGTACCTCATCCAGAGCAAACCTGAACCAGCGGACATCTCGTCGGAAGATCCCCTGATCGAGGGTACCAGTCTGTATCTGGATCTCTACACGAACAACAAGTACGAGAGGAGGATGCTGCTGGACCCATACAGGGTAGAGATAGGCGATCCACTCTATCTGGAGATGGGAGTCACCAAGGACGAAAGACTCAGCATCATCATGAATGACTGCTGGCTCGGTATCGACCAAGCCAAGTCACTATACAATAACATATATAGGCTCACATTGAATGGGTAAGTTTTACAATAACATTTATAGGCTCACATTGAATGGGTAAGTTTTACAATAACATTTATAGGCTCAGATTGAATGGGTAAGTTTTACAATAACATTTATAGGCTCACTTTGAATGGGCAAGTTTTACAATAACATTTATAGGCTCAGATTGAATGGGTAAGTTTTACAATAACATTTATAGGCTCACATTGAATGGGTAAGTTTTACAATAATATATATAGGCTCACATTGAATGGGTAAGTTTTACAAATGTTTGGTTTAAGGAGACTCTTTTTGGCACAGGATCGAAATATTTTCAAAGTGTTTGAATCAATGGCTGGAATGAATCCTCCTTTTATTGAAGTACTCGCAAAAACATGGGACATGCAAAAACATTGATAGGCTCACATTGAATGGGTAAGTTTTACAAATGTTTGGATTAAGGAGACTCCTTTTGGTACAGGATCGAAATATTTTCAAAGTCATTGAATCAATGGCTGGGATGAATTTTGCATCCTTTTTATTGGAGAACAAAAAATATGGGAAGTGCAAAAACAAAGATGAGGCTAATCCTCGAATGAGATTAATTATTTCAACATGATAACATTATTTTTCTCTCCTTCTTTTGTTTCGATTGTCAGTTGTCCACAGGACCCCACGCTGGAATACTTACCTGTCAGTTACCCGTCTTACAGAATACAGAGTCCACCAGGAATGGTCAAGCAGTTTACCTTTGATGTTCCTTATGTGGATTCAGATGTGATGACATTCTTCTTGTTCTGTAATCTCAGTCTCTGTTCTCAGAAACCAATCAGAGACGAACCTCAAATTATTCCAGTGAGAAAACCAACTTTATTTAGATATTTTATTGGAGGGAGGGAGGGAGGGAGGGGGAGGGGGAGGGGGAGAGGGAGGTATGTGACAGGGGAAAAGGGAGTGATTGAAAGAGTTACAGGCTAACAGTCATGTATCTGCCATGTTTGTGAAGTTGAGGAAAATGTTAAGATTAAATAAAACTAGCAACCACACATTCTACTGAAACTTATATATATATATATATGAATCAGATGAAATGTCAATGGCCTCCTATTTACCCAACAGCTAGTAGAATAAGAAAATCAATCATGTTATTCACTTGACAGCAGTGCAAATAAGCATCCCTGCGATCCCGATTCATCCATCTGTCGGCTGGATAAGGGAATGCATCATGTCTTCATTCCCCTGGCAGCCAGCTAAATATTGGGCACTGCGCATGTTATTCCTCCAGGTGCCAGAATGAATGATTTGACAGGTTCCTTGTTCATCTGGCAGCTGGACAGAGATGACATTGCATGTTTAATCTACACATGCAGACTACTTAGGCCTAGCTGAGAGAGGTGGTGTATTGAAATTAAAAGTGTTAATATTGAGAGTTGATTCTCAGAATCAGGTTATCTAGGATCAATATTAAACAGTTAGGTAGTTCTACATTGTGTTGGCATTATAAATAATAATAATAATAATATGCAACTTATATAGCACAATATGCAAAGGCTTCAAAGCGCTTTACAAAACATAATACATAAAAACAAAGTCGTAAAACATAAATACAAAACCAATACACCTAACAAAGATAAAATTACACAATGTAAAGTAGAGGAAATGTTAAAAGTACAGTGTAAAACTATTATGCAATGAGAGTTATGATAATGTACTTGCATTGACAAGTATCATTTAAAATCTGTGTTTGGAAGGAATCGATGTACGTCAGGACTTTTATATGTATCTTTCGACAATTCTTCTAAAACTCAAAGATCAAGAAGAGCTATGGGTCAACGAGAGTGTGAAAAGAACTTGTAAGCAAATAATGTGGAATTGTCGTGTGAGCAGATATTTTGATATATACAGGTTGAACTCTCTGGGCCCATATTGCACTACAAATCTTGCGCCTATTTTGCGATGCATCTTTGGGTAGATGGGGGAAAAAAGTTGCATATATTTCAGCATCCACAATCAGAAGTGCTATTAAAAGTTATAAAACTCGCCTCCTTCGTCTCGTTTACTTTCAGTGTTCAGAGGTACCTGGTAAAGGTGCAGATTGCTCCGAATGGAAGGATCTTAACTTCTGGCCGCAAAAGAATGTGGAAATCGGACCGTTCAGGATCATATCGAGGGAGAAGCTTGATCGTAACATAACAAGTATGAAATGATAGACATTTCTTCGAATGTGCTTTTTTCTTTCTTTTTAAAAAAAATGTGCTTTTTTCTTTCTTTTTAAAAAAAATTCCATTCGCATTAATTACATCATGAACTAAGACCTTGAATGCTGGCTTAGAGCAAACACTTAAACATTTGGGAATGATAAAGTGCACACCCAGAGAAATTTTTCCACAACTGGTAAACATACAAAAGTATAGGCACAATCAAACCATAGGGAGAAAAAAAAACGTGGCAGGGAGGAAAAAAAACGTGGCCACGAAGATTCCCATTTTTGAAAATGGATACTAATCAGGCGGCTAAGGAACAGGTTAGCAGATGACAGTAACAGTTATGAAGTCTCTTAGATTAGGTTGGATGGCAAAGAACAACACTGAGACAAAACATATTCAAAACTTATTAAAAAATAGATATACTTCTAGACACTTTGGGTGGTAGAATGAGCTTGGAAATGAGTGTCTAATTTAGTAAGAAGAAAAATGTGGGAATGGAATCGGAGAAGAGTTTTGGCAGATGAGGCCACCAGTCTTCCTGTTGGGAGTATTCAAGAAAGAACAAAAGAGAAAGAACAAAAGAGAAAGAACAATGGAAGCAGCAGCAGGGTAGAAGAAAACAAACAAATGTTTCTCATCATCATCATAGATTATGTCTAACATTTCCTTAACCATTGTTATTAGTTCTCTAGTTGTGAAATATGGTTCAAAAGATCTCGTCTTCAATATGTATGAATGAAATTTGTATAAATACCTCTAGTGAGTGATCGACTAGGAAACGCAGGTGTAAGTACCAATTTATTTCAGAGTCTTTGTTACAATGTTTACTGACGTTCATAGCTTGAACTGAGTATGTTAGGCGTGATTGAGAATGTCAAAGAAGCCTGTTGATTGGTTGGACGAGCAGGGGTGCGTAAAGTTGCCAAAACAAACTGGTGGGGAACATTTGTACTGAGTTATGAGTAGTACCAAACACCATATGTTAGTTGTTATATATCATACTATTTTGGAGTGTTCAGGTAGTTTTCCCAGATGGTACTGACAGAGATTCCTCAGAGTAAATCTCAGTCATTTCAAAGTCTGCAACTTGTCAAGTTTCACGGAACGAGGGTAGGACCTATTTGACATCACCGCCCTCTGTTGATTTAGGGCATGGCTGGAGGTCC
This sequence comes from Apostichopus californicus, assembly GCA_020650975.1. Taxonomy (NCBI): domain Eukaryota; kingdom Metazoa; phylum Echinodermata; class Holothuroidea; order Aspidochirotida; family Stichopodidae; genus Apostichopus; species Apostichopus californicus. Next base: position 13,246 of record JAIPMN010003093.1, on the reverse strand, counting down.
GCATTGCACATGCCACTTGGTGGCCTCAAAAAATGTCCCAAAATGATAACTTAGTAGGACCGAATAAAGTTGGAAAATAGGAATCGTTAGCGTGATTACTGTTCTGTTAAAGTAGTTTTGTTTTATATATATTTCTTCCTTTATCTTGCAGGAGGACTCTCAAGTAACTGTAATAATAAAGAGGGTAAGTTGTTGATCTTTATTCCAATCGCTGTCCCATTGTCCTATCCTATAAAGGATACTCTCGGAAACAGTCACAGCAAGTTTAATAGAAAACAACCATTAAAACCTTACCATTGTTTAATATATCAGTGAGTTTAGTCTTCATGTTCCTCTCACTGTAAGGAGAAGTTGATATACATAACAATAACGCTTATATCCTTATCATGTAACCAGGATAACCGAGCACAAACTCGTCCTGCAATTAGCTGACTAAGCAGATCAAATCACACAAATATGAATGCACACTGTGCATTTATGTTTCCTTAATTAAAAAAATTTACAAAGAAGACAAAAATGAATGTTAAGTAACTTAAGTTTCTTTTTGAATCCTGTCTGGTAACTAGGAAAAAAAATTATAAACAGCATCATATTTTGGCACACATTCCAGAGGTTGAGGGAACTCCCAAATGAGGTGATTGGTTTAATGGTTCGTTACTAATCTTGATTAATGAAAGCCGATGGTTTGGTTGGTGTTTATAGTGTCTACAATATTCCAAATGTTGTTACATTAGATAAGTTTGTTGAGAAATGTTGTCACTTTGCCGACCAGATATTAATGTCAACTTCTTTGTGACCGACGAATAAAGCATGTACAAACTTATGTGCATAGTAAACCTGTAGGCTGAAGGTCTTGATAGTCATCAAGTGGTTTGATCTTGATACCACCAGGTCTGAAAAACAGGAAAAAGTAGTGAAAACCTCTCTACTAGGTCTTGAATTTGAAGTTTGGTCTGGAAAATTTAGGAAGGAATCCTCATTTGAACACTTTGCTCTATTTTGATATGACTTACTTGAGCAACGATTTTAAAGAATGTGTGAGACAAAGTTGATGATATTTAAAACCAAACTGAGGTGAAAATTATGAATACATCATGTCATGTTTGGAGTTCACTTCAAAACTATTTGGAAGTGCCCCTCATCACACATTAGGGAAAGGGGTTAGCATACATTTTGCAATAATTACAATAGATAGGCTTACTATATGTAGCCTAACATTAGGTCCTAGTGTTGGGACTAGGACAAGTGTGTCGGTTTCATAGTGAACCACCTACTGTAGCTCAGAGGGTGGCATGATATTGATTTTGTCTTCCCAAGTGACAACAGTTTAGGATTCCCATGAGGGAAAAAAACAGGAAATTACTACATTATATGGGAACTAACAGATTAGAAAGTGTTCTATGGGCATTGTACATGTACTATGGTTAAGTATGGAATAACTAAATAACAGTTAATATTTATTCCAGTTGGTTTACTTTGATAATACTTGTGTTGACATCCACAAGAACATAAGACTTGGTAACCACAGAGCTTTATATCAAAACTTGTCACAGTCTTATATAATAATAATGATAATAATAACAATTATAATCAGCAGTTATATTTACCACGCTTAAGCAACCACAAATGTGGGAGAGATCTGCCAGGGCTTATGGATTACAACTTACATGTCATGTGGCTTCCAATTCAACAGTTTATCGCAAAGTTGGAATCTTTTCAATTTAGAAAGTCATTTCGGATGGGAAAACTGTAGATTGCTCTTGGATGAGAAACCCACCTTACTATGACTCGGCCGGGTATAGAACCTGTAACCTCCCGATTGCTAAGCCTCATTGCTTTGAATGCCACCACCTTTATCCACTTGGAAACAGCACCGGTTTAAGAGAAGGGTGCCCATTTTACAGATAGTTTTAAGATATAACACATTCTACATCTCTCAATCGAGTGTCAATACTTCCTTAGCACGCAGGAAATGTCTGGACACACTTTTCAGATTTTACACAAAAGCCCTTTTTATATTACAAAATGTTCACACTTGTCTTTAAATTTTCTTCCTTGCAGGAATGGTTGTCACACCGGCAATTTTTATTGTAGTGGTGATAACAGCCTTTGTGATGGGTGTCATATTGGTGTCCAGTATCTGGATTATAACAAAACATATCAGTGAGTATGCCATTATGATCAGGCCAGCTATTAAAGTATATTATTATAGAAGATTGTAATGTCATTAGCAGTTACCATGGGTGTGGTATTGGTGTCCAGTATCTGGACTATTACAAAACATATCAGTGAGTATGCCATGATTATCAGGCCAGCTATTAAAGTATATTATTATAAAAGATTGTGATGTAGATAGCAGTTACCATGGGTGTGGTATTGGTGTCCAGTATCTGGACTATTACAATACATATCAGTGAGTATGCCATTATGATCAGGCCAGCTATTAAAGCATATCATTAAAGAAGATTGTGGTGTCATTAGCAGTTACCATGGGTGTGGTATTGGTGTCCAGTATCTGGGATTCTAACAACAACAATCAGGACCAAGACTAGCTTTTAAGAAGCTGAAAAACATAAGAATATGGTGAAGTTCCAGTCATTTTGATTTCAACCACTATTGTTGAAGTTACAGAACAGTAACCAAGATTTTGCTCATCTGCAAGCATTGAACAAAGTGTATTTTGTGTGTGTGGGGGGGTGGGGCGGGGGGGTCACAGCAGGGTAATCACCTCCAGTTACTTTTGAAGGTTGTTTTGAGTCATTCTGTCATGAACTCAGTAAGCATAACATTGTTACATTAGTATCACATAGATAACTCATTTCTTGCGGAATTTACACAGGTTTGAAATAGAAAAGAAAAGAAGCAACTGTTGACCAAGACCTGCTATAAGGGCTTCATGAGCATCCTGTTTGCTTTTATAGGACCACAATATTATGATCATAGAAGTATCCCTTTCCTCTTGCTCTCCTTTTTTTTTAACCCCCTTTTTTCCTTCTTTTCTTCTTCTTTTTGAAAAAATTTTGTTCTTGAAATAGAAGTGCCTTCGCCACCTGCAGCTACTCCAGCACCAGTCAGTAACGGTCACCTTCAGAACGGCCGTTTACCAAACGGTGAAGCAGCCCACGAGATGCAGGCTTTCCTACCTGCGGTGGGTGGTGTCAACCCCAACAATATCCCCCACGAGGGATTCTACAACGGTCCGGACCCCCAGGTCTGATAGTAGTAGAAATCCAAGAACTGTATCTTTTTTTGAAAAGAAAGAAAATAGGGTGCCTACAAGAAATGCTGCTTGAATTGGCATTTTAATAATGTGCCTACTGTATGCTGCTTATCCTAAGGATGGATCAGGGACGTTTGATGGATGTCGATGATGGGGGGAAATACCCTTCAGGGAGGATGGAGATATGGGGTCGAGAGGGAAAGGAGAGACTGCAAAGCTAGCTATTCATTGAATCAAATACCTCACGGATGATTCCCTGTCGTATTCACTGCACACTGGAGGCCTGGAACTTCTTGTGCAGAAAATCAGAAGTGATGGTTCCTTCACCTATGTATAAATATTTTACAAAAAAACCTGGTTTAAGATTCATTCAGACAGCAAAGTAAACCACTGCCCCCCGGGATCTAACAACGTGGGAACCAGTTTTGTTTGTATCAAAAAGACAAGTGGAAATATAAGCCTATTTTCATACAACATGTAGTAAATCAAACATTACAAGGTATTGAATCATACCTCTTCTTGAAAACTGGAACCGAAAAGTCTCCTTGGAGAAACCTTACAAGATTTGAATTGATTTGATTGAATGTGGAGGGGATTAAGTGTGAACTGAAAAGATCCCCAACCCCACCCCCTACCCCAAAGGTTCATCCCTGGGAACAGTTCAGAGGACACTTTTAATCTGGGATTAATCATGTAATCCAGGGACTGTCCTTGGGAATTGGGAATGCCTGGTCAGCTTTCTGTAACTATTTCTTTTATATCATGGTACTGTCATTTCTAGCAATATTTGTGACTCACCCTGATGACTGGCGTCACTGCATTCAATATACTACTGGGTGGAATAGTTGTGTGTTTACAGCAACAGTGAATAATGAAACAGACTAAATTAGTACTTAAATTTTGTATCTAAGAATATTGAGGTTTATACATTTTTTAAAAATAAAAATTTTTTTGAAATTTTTTGGAAAAGTCACTATGGAATCTGAATTGTTCTCTTTTCTTATTATTATTCTGAAAAAAACTGAGTTTTAATGTTCGAACACTTTTGTTCTTTGTGTGGCCATTTGGCAAATCATACTCATGTGATATGAAATGAATTTCTATTCTCCTATGACTTGATTTAACTCAGGAATAACAATCAAAATTCAACAAAATAATTTGAAAACAAAACAAATCATCAGTTTATGTTAAAAGGCATTAAACACAGATAAAGGGGAGAGATATAGACAAATTTGATTTTGCAGCAAACCACAGAATTTCCCTTGATATGGTTTGATGAAGCAAAAGTGAAGCTTTCAAAATATTCATCATCACTGGGGGGGCTCAAATAAATCAATTACAATTCTTGTTTAACAGACTAAAAAGAAAAGATTCCCTACCTTGGCACCTTTCCACTTTCTCAGGAAACTCAAAAATACTCTCTGTTTGAGAATGAATTTTGAAGAAGAAGAAAGCATATTGAATGGTTTGTCTATGATCCAACACTTCTTCCATAACTTCCATCGTCTGCGGAATGATCCGAACACTCTTCCATAACTTCCATCGTCAGGGGAACCGATAGAGAATTTGTTTAATATCATTTGTTTTTTGAAGAATTTTATAGAAACATCAACTTGAAGACAGTTGTCGTGTCAGGTTTACTCCATTTTGAGGTGATATGTCGTTGACTTGATCAGTGTGTAAATTATGGGAGGAGTGAGATATGTAAATAGAGATATAAATATTCAGTATAATGCATAATTATCATGCAGGTTTCTTCCATTATATTTCTTGTTACCATAAGAAATAAAAGTAAAATAAAAGAACTTATAACAAACAAACAAAACAAACAAAAAAACAGAGAGAAAGGAAAACAAGATAAGAAAATGCATTACTTATAAAGAAGAGATATTTTTTTTGGAAGTTGTAAATAGAACCAGAGTTAATTTAAGAGATACTTGAGAGATGTTTTTATGAGATGGAATGAGAAATTAATTTTTGCTCTTTTTTTTTGTTTGTTTTTTGGTGGTAATACATAAGGCATCAGGGTAGTGTTTAATTTCTGCTTCATGATTTTTTTGTCTCCTTCTCGTTTCCTGTTATTTTATATATTTGTTTTTTATGGTCATGCTAAGATTATGTGTTCTGTTTGCTCTTTCTTTTCTTTGTTTTTTTCTTGTCATTGGTGCAATGAAACAAAGAATTTTCCACTTTTGTTCTCCAAGTGTTGGGAAAGTTACATATTTTTTTCTTTCTTTAAAACAAGACCATGCAAATATAAACGATAAAGCAGTTTATTAAATGTTCTATATTTTGGATTAGTGCCAGACGTACTTTGAAATGGAGTAACATGCTACATCGAGAAATTAAGCATTATTATTTCAGTTACTTACATTAACAGATATTGTGAAAAGAAATGGTTTCCCCACTAAGGAAATGTGGTGTTGGTATCTGCAACCTGAGGGTTCTGTCATAAACATGGTATGTGGTATCAATTTGATTGTTAGTGGGATACTATCATGGTAGTGGCATACAATACATCCCGAGTGACTGACGCCACCATGCATACGGTGTGCCAACATCAGGGTACCATATCCCTGTTAACAGTCCCATTGACTTATGTACTAAATCATATCAGAATGTGGTGTCTAAGTCTAGATAGAAATTCCCACCAGCTAAACGCTACCCATCACTGGATAGCTGACAAGTTGGCCATACATGGGTTGGGGTCGTTACAATGTCATGTGATATCCATCTACATTGTCACCATGTTGTGTGGTATCCATTTATATTAGGGTCATTACAATGGCATTTGTCACCTAACTATACATTCATTGTGTTATGTGGTAACCATGTAAACTTAGGTTAGGGTTGTTACAATGTCATGTGGTATCCATCTATATTGTCACCATGTTGTGTGGTAGCCATGTATATTAGGGTCATTACAATGCCATTTGTCACCTAACTATACATTCATTGTGTTATGTGGTAACCATGTAAACTTAGGTTAGGGTTGTTACAATGTCGTGTGGTATCCATCTATATTGTCACCATGTTGTGTGGTATCCATTTAGATTAAGGTCATTACAATGCCATTTGTCACCTAACTATACATTCATTGTGTTGTGTGGTAACCATGTAAACTTAGGTTAGGGTTGTTACAATGTCATGTGGTATCCATCTATATTGTCACCATGTTGTGTGGTATCCATTTATATTAAGGTCATTACAATGCCATTTGTCACCTAACTATACATTCATTGTGTTATGTGGTAACCATGTAAACTTAGGTTAAGGTTGTTACAATGTCATGTGGTATCCATCTATATTGTCACCATGTTGTGTGGTATCCATTTAGATTAAGGTCATTACAATGCCATTTGTCACCTAACTATACATTCATTGTGTTATGTGGTAACCATGTAAACTTAGGTTAGGGTTGTTACAATGTCATGTGGGGTTAGGGTTGTATGATTATCACCATAATTAGTTTTAAAATCAACATCAAATCTTTGAATAACAAAACATGGTCATTATATATCAGTGTAAAACACCTTCAGCATGTGTGTGTGTGTATTCCTCTGTTTGTGGACAGGTAGCTAAAAACCTGACATATATTATAATTGTAAAGATTAATTATTTTAATTTTTTGTATGCTAATTTTGTTTCCTCTCATTTTCTGGCAAATATTTGGTGTAAAGCAATATATGAGCAGACTGGCTGGCACAAATGTAATTAATAGAACTAACAACAACAAAAATAAGAGAAGCAATAGAAATAATTAATTAAATCATTAGTAATACAGATGTGGCCTTGATTGAAAAAAAAACAAAAGATGGGCTAAAAGACTTGTTTTATTGAAACAGGAAGTGTTGGGGTGGGTAAGAGGTCATGCATTTTATGGTGCTCTAAATAGGTAGATTCATTGTAATTCAGTTGTATCCAGTGTCTACTGGATAACATGACACAAGTTTGTACAATATTTTGTCTTTTTCATATTTTGTCATGTTTTGTAAATATATATATATATATCTATTTTTTTTTGTAAAATGAAAGATTATTAAAGAGTAACATGTAGGTAATATTCAAAATGGTTTCAGAGCAGCTGACAAATTTTTCTACCAAACCATTTTGATTATTTCCCATGTAAATATTATTTTGCAGGCCTATTATATTTCTTCTTTTTTTTTTCTTCTTTCCTTAATGGTGAACACCCTATTATTTAAAATTCTGTTGAAACATTACACATGGAGGAAGTCACGAAGGATTCGGACATGACATGTGACACCCTTTGTGTGAGGGTTGTCTTTCTTAGTTTTTGCATGACATGTGTTTGTGTAAGAAAGCATTTGTATAACTGCTGAAATAACTGGGTTGAAAGAAGTTGACAAAAATTTGACAGTAAAAGAAAAAAGAAAAAAAAAAAACAATGAGAAACCACCTCTGGGGATTTCATTTTGTTCTAATTCTCAGGTTAAAAGTTTGTTTTTCTCTGTATTCCATGTGTATCTTTTGACTTCAGAAAGTTACATTTCTTTATATCATTTAATAGATTGCAAAACAATAAGAAAGCTTTGTTTTTCATCTTTTGTTGTTTGAACTGTCTGACTGTTTTGAAGTATGGTATTGGTGGGGCGTTGTGGTCAAGTGGTTAAGGCAGTGGACTTGTGATCTAAGGATTACAGGTTCCAGCCCTGGCCAGATCATTGCGTTGTGTCCTTGGGCAAGGCACTTTATCTCCATTGCCGCTCTTCACCCAGGTGTTTAAATGGGGACTTGCGAGGTGACTTGTAAATATAGTTGTGTGCGCCGGTTTGTGGCTGCAGTCCCCCAGGGGACACATGGCTGTGGTGCACTATGGTGCCCCAGGAGAGATTGTTTGAAGTTTGCACACTTTGGTGTGTAGGTGTGACAAGTTACCAATGACCAGGGTTAAGTACAGCGCGGCGAGACTTTATTGTAAGGTGCGCTATATAAGAACTGTTAATTATTATTATTGGACTTTGGAAGTCAGGTTCTTCATTGGAAACCAGGCTTTTCAGCATTGTATTGATTAGTTTGCTATTTTCATAACACTTCCTCCTCTCTTGCTACTTCCCCTTCTTAGATGTTGTCATACCCCCCCCCCCCCTCCAAAAAAAAAGGCAATCTGGTGGTGTCTTCAAGATGCAAGAGCATCCCCAACTGTGAAAGCATATCATGTTTTTTTGTCTTGGATTTTCAGTATCACCATGGAAACAAATACTTCCCCTGTTTTTGATATGCAGTTATTATTTTTGGTTACAAACTGGCCAATTTTCTATACAAGCAGTTTTCCTTTACAACTGAAGTCACAATTAGTTCACGCGTCAGCCAGCACACATGGCATTGTACATGTATTTCAGTGACCCATGTTTACATTAAACCACGGAATGCATATTCATAAGTTCTGATTCTAGGAGCAGCGACACCAGCGATCATGGTTTGCATTAGCCAGATTTTTGTGAGGAAGTGGATAGGTGTACCAGTTCAACAGTTAAAAAATATGGCAAACCTGTTCATAGCATCAGCATTTTCTACATTTTTATAAGTGAAACCAGTCATTAGCATGACAACAGCAATGTACTTGGGAGGTTTTCATAATTAAGCACTACAGAACCAACCTACATACTTGATGCATATGGAATGTGCGTAATGTTCTCGACCCTCCTTCAAATATTTTTAATCTCTGTTAACAGTCTGTCATGAAGAAGCCTTATAATTGGAGGCCCTATTTTTATAAACAGTTGTCTGTATTTCCAATAAAACAACTCTAGTCTACACTAAGCACAGGACATTTTGGCAAGTTAGTCTCATCTTCACAATCGGCTATTTAGTAGCCAAAAAAAAAAGGCTTCTTTGCAAATATCAACATGGTTACTGAAACGCGTATTGTTTAATTCATTTGTACTCCACTATTTATTATAATAATAATGATAATCAGCAGTTATATTTATGACGCTTATGCGACCAAACATGTGGGCTAATGAATAACAACTTACATCTGGTGGCTTCCAGTTATATATTTTAACTCAAATTTGGAATTTAGAAAGTCATTTCAGATGGGAAAACTGTAGATTGCTCTTGGATGTAAAAACCCACATTACTATGACTTGGCCGGGAATCGAACACGGAACCTCACAGTTGCCAAGCCTCATTGCTTCAAGTGCCACGCCTTTAATCAGTGGACTTCGAAACAAAGATATCATGTTTCAAAACGATCAACTGCATCAAGTATTAGAAAGACGAAAAAAAAATAAAATAAAATATAAACAAGAAGAGAGTTCTTTGAAACTTTACACAAATTTAATAAAATCAAAAATGGATGATACATAGCTATATATACATATATAAACTGTTGTCTTTATCTACACAAAGTTTCTTAGTACCAATGCTTCACGTTTAATGACGGTTACATGAAGATTTAATACCACATAACATGAATGCACAATCTCATTTGTTGTAACCTTTTCTCATATTAGTTTATTTACTGCTGTCTTTTATAGTCAAAGAAATCTTGGAGTTTGGTAGCATTTGAATCGGAATGTTCAAGATTTTGCTTAAATATTTGTTTAATCCTTTTCTGATGATGCCAAAACTAACTGATGTTGCTACTGTCAGTTTGGTAAATCCTCAATAAACAATATTTATAGTTTCCCTGGATTTTAAGGTCATCAGTAGTTTTAGTAATTGGCCCTGAATTTTAGCATGTTTAAAATTGCTTGAAATTTACAAAGTACTCTCTTGGTGGCACTGATCCATGAAATTATTCCCAGCCATTGATGAATATTAAAATAGACAATTAAATATCAGTTGTGGATAACTACTTTTACAGCAATAGTAAAAATGCTAGTTTCATATTTGAGCATAGTTGACCATTATTTGGTTTGCTAGCATATTTGGGTGCAATGCTGATGACCGCTATGTTGGATACCTATTAAAGGTCCCTGGGTTTTCATGACATAACTAACAAATTAAACCTCACTATATTGTCTCCTGTAATGAACAGAGGATGCAATGTTCTTACTCAGCTGTGATTAAAGTGGATGGATTAAAAGCTTTATCAGTTTTCTCCTTATTCATAATTCCTATTTGCAGTTCTCTCCCAGTTATTTAAGGTCCAGCAAGGTGGGTTCAGTTTATGATCCATCTAGACCGATCAAGATATTACAAGATACAACGGCTTGTTTTCAATAAATAATGAATCATATAACCCCTTTTAGTCATCTGTAATGAAAGGATGATTGTGATACTATCCCAGCTGTGGTCCGGGAGGGCGGATTGGCAGCACCAGTTTTCAGAAACCTAGACCTTTAGAAATTACTTGTGATCTGTTTCCGTAATGAAAGTATGATACATTGCTCTCCAGGCTGTCATCTGTGCGCACAGATTCAGTTAAACCAGCTTGTGTCTTCTTTAAGAACCTACTGGCCATCTGCTCCAGTGATAAAGATATGATGCAATGCTCCTTGGCCATGATTCGTGTAGATGGACTCAGACCCCCAAGGCTTTAAGAATCTACTGGCTTAGGAATCTACTGGCGATCTGCTCCAGTGATAAAAGGATGATGCAATGCTCCCTCGGCCGTGATACGTGTAGACGGATTCAGATCGAGTAATTGTCTCAATAAATCGTAAGCTAACTTTGGAAATTCTTCACATTGCCGACGTTTTACTTTCATTCCCGACAGGGCCGACCTCTGACTCTGGGGTGACCTTTGCTGCTTTGGTGACCTTTTCCTTGGTAACGTGTTTCCCGATAATCTTGTGTGAAGACCGATGGTAGAGGAGGACTTGTTGTCTTGAAGTTTTTGACAGAGCTGTTGTAGATCCATAGCAGGTAGCTTTATATTACATTGGACATCCTTACCTATCGTGATATGAAAAAAAGACCATTTTGAAAAACATAATTTTAGTGAATACAAATACTCCTAAAATAATCTTGAGGTAAAAAAAAAAATGATTTGACATGCTAAATACATTAATTTTGACATTGCTTAGCATTTATCTTAAAGATCTCAAATATATTTATTTCTTTTAACTAGTGGATGTACCTTTGACCGTCAATCATTCAAGTTGGAAAACAGACTTGTAAGTTAGGTTCAGCCTTTACATTTTTTAAGTTTATTTTTGGTTGAAACAACTAACACATTGTGCCACACGATTTTCTGTGTTCTGATTGCCCTGTTTATGATGAAAAGGAAGAATTCATCTAGCAATTTGCAGATAAATAAATAAGGGGGGGGGGGTGGGGAATCTGGAGGGAATTGTTGTTCATGTTCTCTCACCTAATTTCCTAGCAGCCATCTTGACCTCCTCTGAACCATGGATACTCATGATCTGTGCAAGGCCGGTCAGGTCGTCGGGAACCTTGAAGAATGGATACCGACGAGCCAGGATTGAGAGGAAAATCACTCCTGCTGCCCACATGTCCACAGCTACAGGGATCAAAGAAATGGAAATCAAGCTTGTACAATAATGTCATAAAGAAGAAGTCTATAACATAACAGGTTCGTTTACAAAAGACCAGGGCAAATAATCTCATACATTCTCATACATAGTGGAGTGTTAGCTCAGTGGTTTACGTCGGTGCCTTCCAATCATAAGGTCCCCGGTTCAAGTCACTCCAAGATTAATGTATTCTCCAGTTACAGAGTTGTTGACAATTGACAATTCATAATCATGGATGTTAAATATGAATGTAAGAGACTGACTTCGGTCAGCCTGCGGCTTTGATAAGCCAATGATGGCTTCTTCAGGAGGATCTAAAATACATACATATATACATACATTCAAATTGAGGATATATGCTGTATGTTATGAATATGCATAAATTAATTATAAATTCACTCCAATCTTCCCATAATACATTTGTTGCACGACATCAATGCAATGGGACTAATTGCCAGATTGTTGCACCAATGAGCAGAAAGAAATATCTTTCACACAGAATGTTGACGGAAAATGTAAAATTTGATCATTTCGATGGAATAGATACGAGTAGTCGCTATCTGTTACCAAAATGTTATTCTGAAGATCAAGTTTTTTACCTGTGGTCTGACTTTCGTATCTGATTAAGACTTCTGGCGCTCTGAAGCCCGGGGTACCAGCTCGTGGTGCCACCTGGTTGGACCTCGAAGTACAAATCTCACACACCTGGGCCTTTCCGAAACAACCGCAGCTTTTCACTCTCAAAATATTCTGACTGTGAGGCTTGGTCTTCAGCGAGGTTCTTGTAGTTCCGACGGTTCTGTCCTCCTTACGAGGACTAAGAATTCTCGGTCGCTTGGGTCGATTTTCTTCACCGGAGCTTGTCACTGCCAGAGGGAATTTCTGAGAGGTAGCGTTCTTATTTTGGAATGTATTGATGTTCAGCTCGGTGAGTCTAACAGATGGATTAATTTCTGTAATTTTTCTTTTCAGAAGTTGAGATTCCTTGGGATTCTGGAGATGGATGGAAGGAAGTTGGTTAATAATCATCAGGTAATACCTAAACAAAGCTCCACGTTACTGCTTATTATCAGCAAATATTATTGGGCTAGTATCAAACAGCCGGTACAGTAATTGACGTGTCTTGCAATATAGGAAATTGCCAGTGAGAAATTGATCCTGCCAGTACATTTTTTAAGCACATGGCTAAATATTTGAAACTATGGGCAGAAACCATTCAGTTCTGTTAAGATTGTGTGAAATTATGAATAGCTTCAGGTTTAATCCATGTTGCAACAACAATACTTGTACAAGTTTCTTAGTTTAAGTTTGTTTTGTTGCTAAGTTTTACTAGTTGGTAGCCCTTAACTTTGTGCCTGAGCATTGTGCAACATGTTTAGGTTGGATTCTGCATTATATAAGATTAATTTTCATTTCTTATTATTACTTGTGATTTTCTTGCAAATTGATAAGACTTATAAGTCACATAGCGATATTTCTCGTAGTCATTTTTCTCAAGAACAATCATGTCAGTCAATAGTTAAGCTAACACATGCTCAATGTGCAGAGAGGTTAGAGTGTGTACAGTACTAATACTGAT
>JAIPMN010003092.1:0-27593 GCA_020650975.1 Apostichopus californicus | reverse complement strand
CCCCCCCCCCCCCCCCCCCCCCCCCCCCCCCCCCCCCCCCCCCCCCCCCCCCCCCCCCCCCCCCCCCCCCCCCCCCCCCCCCCCCCCCCCCCCCCCCCCCCCCCCGGTCTGAAAGGTTACCATGCCATTCTAGACATTGCAGAGTGATTGTGCTTTAGTTGTGAGGAGACAGGTAAGTGATTCAATTGTGAATATCCAGACCAGATTAGTTTTTGGATGTATCCTCAAAGTATCACATACTGTAAGTGCTTGAAAGATTAATTGCTTAGATCCATGAGGAAGTGACATGTATAGGGTCTTAATCGGTGGCACAGTGTACAAGAATGTTACCAGCTGTTACAAGCTATGTAGATTGGAATGCACATGTGTTGGAGACCGGTAAGTAACGTCACACATAAATAACCATGCACATCAGTTAGTTTTGGCATATTTTAGGTGTGGCGGGGAGGGGGGAGGGGTGGGGGAAGTTATCTAATTTGTTGTCTATTTATATGCCAGTTATTATCGCTGTACTGATTAAAGCCCTCTTCTGCATGCCACTATGACTTTTAGAAATTCTCTCTTACAGCTACTGTATTTATAGCTTGCAGCTATTTTTAAAAGCAAAGATGTTTCTGCTCAGGTGTCTTTGGACCTTAATGAGTGTTGTCTAAGAAGCAAAAATAGTTTGCACTGTTTGTTATGGAGGATTGTTGCTATTAACTACAAATTGACCAATTATCCTCAAGATCTGTGAGCCACTCGGAAGGAAATGTCAGTTAGTGATGGAATCGCAAAATCTGTTGCACTAGAAGCTTAGCTGCAACCTCTTTAGGACACCCCAGGAATCAGGATTGGATTTAATCAGTATTATCTGTTGAACATGGGTGATGAGTCCAAATTACCAATGATTGAAAGCTATATTGCAATGTCAGAGGAATTTATGACTGTCCATAATCAATGGAGGTGTAGCTCTCTGTCATTATTCTAAAAAATACTATACCTTATAAACAGACAGACAGACAGACAAACATCCTCCTTATCTTACGAGAGGTACACCCAACTCACTTATGCAATGTTCAGCACAGAGGGTAGAAATTAATTCACTCTGTTTCATAGATTACCTGTCTGCTCACAACCTCAGCACTATTATTATCAATTCCCATTGAAAAGGTTATTCGGTGTTTGAATAGTCTTATTGTACCAATTAATTTAATAAAAGATAAACCATAACACCTGCCCTGATTCATGAGCAGTGATATAGTTGCCTTAAAGTTGCGGTAGGCTGAGTAACTTTTGATGCTTCTTTTCGATAGTTGTCAGACTTTCTCACAATTTTAAACTTCAGCTATGATTCAAAATAAATAAAACAATCTGACATCTTGCGTATTGTTATATACTGTACCGAATGTCAGAGTATGAATTTAGTGTTCAAATTTTCTGTAGCACCTTTGAAGGGTCTAAATTCTGTCTTGAGCATAAACATATTGTGGTTTCTCTCTACATCTGTGCATAATGAATATGCATTCTACCCAATTTGCATACCATTGTCTGACAATATTCAACATCTAATAAATTCTATACAATATATATTGGACATTTTTGAGCGGAGGCTTACAAAGCCAAGCACAGTTTGACCATCAACAAGTTGAACAGACCTTTGTTTATTTATATCATAATCAAATGTAACATGGTCATTTTTCATTCTTTAACCATTTGATTGTCTGTTTATTCGTTAGCTTGTTCAGAATGGTCTTTATGCATGCATGGTCGTTTGTTCGTTAATTTCTTCACAACGGCGGTGAAACGAAATAATGTTCTGATTTGTCCTGGTCTATTATCTACTGTCTTATCAAGTATCAACCTACATTTATCTTTATCATAAAGTTGGAAACATGGGAGGTGATCCATTGCTATTAATGATACCATTTTAATTGGATAATATTGGGAGATCCTTGAGAACGATACTGTTTCTGAATTGTCCTGTTTCATTTCCAGAAGATTGTTTGTCAATAAGGTAAAGGAGTAATTGATACAGCATTTCATATAGCCAAAGTGCCATGCAAGAAGGTAAGAATTTGCTTGGGGAAATATGCAAATATGTGTGGAAGTTATACACAGTTCCTTCACATTATGATCAATCATCAACAAACTGTCAAAATTTCAAGAGCTAGTCGATATCATATATTTCCTTTTCCATACATCTCATTAACGGCTTGTTTTCTCTTTCATTCCAAAGTATCCTCACTTCCTGAAAGGAGACAACAACAATTTGCGAATTATGCTGCAGAGGCGAAAGCGATACAAGAACAGGACGATTCTAGGCTTCAAGACATTAGCAGTCGGTCAGATTAAAATGTCCGAGGTAAGATGCTCAGGTCAAATAGAGTTTAAATATTAAAGTATGGCGGTAATGTTTACAAGAACAGATCATTTTTAGAAAGAATTCTCCCGGCCTGCTGAGATGGATAAATGAATAAACAAAACCAACAAATCAAATTAAGAGATTTGTTTGCTTCTTTAATGTAATTACTAAAAAATATCAGAAAAAAACGAACCTATATTATCAGACGATCCTATGCAACACTCTGGACTTTTTTTAAAATTTTATTTATGGAATGCCTCTCGAGGCATTCTGCTCGTGGTTGCATCAATAGTCCTATCATCATAATTTCATAGAAGGGCAACCAAGAGCACACTTTCGCGTGGGTTTTTGAGGGAGAGTGACGGAAGAGTGACGTTTGTGAGCTTCGTATCCCATCCAAAACATTTTACGCTATGGTTTTCATTTGCAAAAAAAAAATGAGGATAGAGCCACACATTTTGTTTTTGAGGATGATTCTATGGGATGCCAGTCATAATAAGCAACTTGAACTTTACTCCAGGAGTGAAGTCAATAGATCTCACAAACGTTGACTGTGAAATGTGATTAATTAGAGCTCGTTGTCAGGAGAACGCCGCCTCCGTTTGTTGACGGCTGAGCAATCGTCACCGAGCTGGAACGTTGAGGCACTCGTCTAGTGTAACAAGGAAACAGTAACTCTATATAGCATTCTTTTTTACTTTGAGCTTGTTTTTTATTTCCCACAGTGAATGTGCCAAGAGACAAATTTCCCCTTTTACCAGATGCCTTTAGTGATCATACACGACAGTGTGGATTACGCTGTTTTAACTCTCCTAGGCACTCGGCACGGTTAGGCTGAACAAATTAACTCACTGTGCATGTTGGTGAAGCGAGCTTAGCTTTGGGGAAGGGGGAAGATAAGGGTTTAACCCTTAGTGTTGGGGAAGGTGGAAGCCTAGTTAACTCTGATCGGAAAGATAAATGTATAAACGTATAAACGTGCCGCTATGAGATGTAAAGAGGAGCTCCTGTTTGCTTCACGATGTTTTCCCCATTATTAGGAAACATATCATCTATTAGGGAGAAGGAAAAAAAACCAATGATTTATTTAAGAAATTTGTAAGTTTTATAATTTATAATGTTGTGGATTATTTCAAAAAGCATTGATCTTGTCATGGGAGATTCAAATGCCTGGTATAAAATCAGATCAGGAGGCTTTCATCGTCCCGCATTACGGTACATGTAACTCTTTCCGTATGATGACATGATTCTGGGCACGTGCATGGTTCAATCTGCAGGTGAAGTCTTCTACAAACACAAAACATCCATCTAACTGTATTTGTACATATACTGTTGCACCTACTGTACGTGGGTAAATATCTACTGCAAAAAAGGCCTGTGTAAAGTATTCGTTTAGAGGAAAATCTCTGCAAGAAATAAAAAGGAGATGATTTTTCCCTTTAGTTTCTCAGTTTATGCATGCCAAAGTTGCACAAGTTCAAATCTTAATATCCTTATGGAAGGAGGAGCTGCGATATGGGTTAATACTAGATTGAAATTTAATGTTCCCAGTTTTGTGAGTGCATGCCTAAGTTGCACTGGTTCAAATCTTAATATCTTTATGGAAGTAGGCTTCGATATATGGGTCAATAGTAGATTTAAATTTAATGTTCCCATTTTAATTAAATGATGATTTGGGGAAACAAATGAAAGGGGAATGTTTGAAGTAATTTTCTCATCACTTTTATACAGTGCCAAAGATGTGTTTACTTTCATTGTTACATATATGGTAACTTGCCATGCTCGTGAAAATTGGCTTAGAAGTTTTGAGGAAAAGCTGACAGTGTTTCAAAGAGGAAAGACAATCGTAAGGCCTCATTAAACAGGGAAGTTCAACGTTCAGTTTATACGTTCAGTTAACTTGGCTTGCTTGACACAAAAAGATCAAAGATCGTCTGTTTAAAATCTTCACTGGCAAGGAAATAGTTACGTGACATATGTGATCAAACTGTGATTGTGTATTAAATGGGTAACATGGCATGGAAGAAAACACTTCCTATTCTAATAATATATAGTTGTGTGGTTACAATCTGTATTACAAAAAATCCTCATCAAATATGAAACACTGCTTCTACCTGATTAACTCTTTAAATGCAAAGTTACAATGGGAAGGTAGTCATGTGCACCTGTCAGCAAAAAAAAAAAAAAATTCGGAAGCTTTTTTTTTTCTTTTTTCTGGCCATATATGTTTCAACTGTTTAGAACACTTTCTGGTACATCAATGTGTCTATATTTCACATAGGAAGACTGTTCTTTCTGGATTTTGAAACATTTTGGAATTACAATTCTATACTGTAAAATCCTTACCAGTGGATTAAATGGTTGATTCCCACTTGAGAGTGCTACAAATAGTTGGCAGAGACCTGCCGAAAACCTTCTTCTGGTTCGCTCTTTATTTTTCGACAAATTTAACCCACTTGCTCTACATAAGTCAGAAAGTTATTTGGAATTTTTTCGGCAAATTGTATGGCAAGGAATCACAAAGCCAACTGACGTATTTTCTGGCCTTGAATCTTTGCAACGTTTTCCAACATTTTGATAGCCGATGCCTGACAGTGTCCAACTTGAAACAACAGCTCACTGTACTGTAAACTATAACTACAGTAACATACCTCTACGGCTTGTGCAAATTATTGCAAACCTGCGACTGTGTTATTTATACCCTGGTTTGGTTTTGCAGCATATATTTAAGTTTAGTGAGTGAGTGATAACCTATGGCGTGACATTTCCAATGAAAGAATCTAAGAAAACCAATTTAATTACCACTTGATTACAGCTTCTACCTTAAATGTCACCTGTGTCGCTGCACGTGGAAAATCAAATTAAAAGGCTTTCCTTCTGATTCGCAGATTTCTTTTCTTGCTGTTTTTGTTTTGGACGGCAATGTGGTCGCCTGCATATAGGTCTATGAAGCTCTAAAGGGAGTTGTAAAGTGGAAAAAGTCAGGTCAATATTTTCATTAGAAGTAGATTGTTTGAAAGTCTAAGTATTGATCTAGAGAAGTGTATACATCATTTGTAATTTTCTTCCTTATCAGATTTGAGAAGTACCAACAAAAGCGAAGCAAAACCAAATAGCGTTTGTATTTTTTAAGTACTGTAAGCACACTATAATGATGCTTATAAATGCTTCTTAAACATGATATGTATTTTGTTTAAGTACGCACACTATAATGAAGCTTATAAATGCTTCTTATACGTTATATGCATTAAAAATGTATATTGCAAACGTCGTCTCTCACAAAAATTTGCTATTGACTGTAATCAGATTGTCTTACCAGAGTTTTTAGGTTCTAATTTTTAGTTTTGAATGGTAGTTGGAAAGATATATGCAAATCCGTAAATATTTGTATTGTGTAATATAACGTAATTTGTCTTTATGACTGCAGTGTATAACTGCTAATGAGACCCCATGGCCACCTACTGCGCACTCCCTCGCACCATACACATCCTCTGCGGACACGAGGAAATACTCACAAACTTGAAATGTTTCCTTCGGATTTTTCTTGCCACAAGTAAACACACTTGGTAATCTTTTATGAACAATAATTTTTAACTGCATGCACGATAAGATGTAACATAAGACCAGTTTAAGAGTTTGTAATCTTTCACAAGACAAGATTATTTGCAGCTATCAGAATAAAAGCCCCGGAGGCACAGAAGAGAAGATTTAGCGACGACGGGGAAAAAAATAAAGGAAGAAAATATTTCATTCGGTGGTTGGTTCTGTCATGTAATGATTTAGGTTCTGCCGTCTTAGGAAGTAAAAACTCCTGCTTCCTCAATCTCTTATTTATTTCCATTTACGTAGATGATGCCTTTTCAAATTTTGATATTTTTTTTATTAAAGGTCACGTTTTGTTGCATGTTGTGTATTTATAAGAGAAGTAATGAAGAAAGATAGAGAGCGAGAGAAAGAGAGGAAGAGGCTTAGAATAAGGTTGTTGCAATTTGTATCTTGTCTTTAGAAAAAAACAAAGAAGTAGATGGATGAAAAGCTACTGTGAATGATATGTGTCAAAAGAGACCTTTTAGGAAAAAGATGACTTGGATTCAAGGAATTGTTACCAACGCTAAATTGAGAGATTGGAATTAATGAAAAAATTTGGTAAATTCCAGTGTGTGAGGCTTCTGAATGGTACATGTCCGTAATTGGAAGAAAGCGGTGACCTTAGAGAAATGTCATTGCAGGCGCAGTGCAAGAATGTTATCAATTCTTAGGCCAGGGTAAATTGGAGTGCATATATGTATAGGAGACAGGTAGGTATTGTCATTCGTAAATTTACGCAAACAAGTCAATTTTTGGGGTTTAGCGTACTGATTCCGCATCAAAAAATTGGGCAATAAGTCCATGTGAAACTAAAAATTGTAGAGGGAACCCAGCAATCACCCATATGCTGCTTAAAGTTACATTTTGTCTTAAATTTTTCATAAGCCATGTATGACAGTTACTGTGTAATTTAAGTCTTTATTCCACGTACGGAAGATTGTCCACATTCTCCTTTCAGATCGTGAAGGCAAACCAATATAGCTTTGCAAGTTCTATATATATATCCACTTGTTTAACATGTAAATCCCACAACTTAAACCAGTATTAGTTTTGTGCAAGTGATCTGATTAAAGAAAAAACCTTTATTCTTGTGTAACATATATTGTTTAGCATCATTCGTTTAGGTATATATGTTTGATAGTAATCTACAGGCGAAATTTACACATTGACTGTATATGCCGGGAGTACCGATATAAACTTCATGCTTATTACAGAAAACAAAGCCTACACTGTACTGTACTGTATGTACATGTACTGTCTGTCTATAGCAGGAGTGGGCAACCTACGGCCCGCGGGCCACATGCGGCCTGCCAGTGATTGTTTTGCGGCCTGAGAGATGTCTCAAGAAAAAGAAAAAAAAACAATCTTTTAACATCATCACAAAAAACGAGCTAGCTGCTTAGAATTTATCTGCACTAACGATGCTGTCAGGTAGGCCTATTATCACCATTAATTATCAACTGTACTGTATTGACATTATGTTTGTGTGAATACAGATTAAGTTCACACACCTATTGCTTGAAAGTCCTCGGAATCAAAGGTTTGAAATCAACAGCAGGTCGTTGATTAGGTGCGGCCCAGTCAATTTTCACCCCTTATATCTGGCCCATTCATTCAAAAAAGTTGCCCACCCTGGCCTACACTGTACTGTATGTACATGTACTGTCTGTCTATAGCAGTATAGCATCTGGTTGCTTAATTGATATGTCATATTCACGGATATATACACCTAGTATGTTAGCTGTTCTACCTAGGAACATCACAGAGTATTTCTTCTATCTATAAAGAGGTGTATTCAGAAACTACTCACTGGATGACATAGTTTTACCTGGCACCTGCTAAATGCAAATTATGTAAGGCAATATAAGTACTTTATAAGTTTGGTAAGTCATAATTAAGGCTGACAGGTGAGCATTTAATTTCTATATGCAAATATTTTATCAGGCTAAAAAGAAACTGAAATTTCTCCAGGGTGAGCATCTGTGCAAATGAACTATGTTTATATTGCTAAAGACTTTTGTGTATATTGAGACGGGTTTAATTACACCGACCTGCTGCTTTTATTATGTTGTCTTGCTTAGATTAAAATGTATATTATTTACTCACATCCATCCATCCACAGTTGTTGTGCGGTTGCCATATATACAGGATATTCAACTAATTAATTTGTAAGAAGAAGAAAAAAGCACATTAAACCAGGTGATATTATAAATATGAGATGAAACAGGTGTGTCCATGGGCTATTACATAGAAGAATGGAATCAGTAACATTTAGAAACAGACCTGTCTTTGGCCTATTCTCTCTCTTTCTGACTCTCAGTACAGACATTAAGTCAAATGGAATCATCTTATTATAAAACCAAATGCTTTTATGATTATGGTACGATAAAGTAGTTGTAGTCATTATGCTTACAGTAGGGTTTTCCTTTCAGTGCATTTATTGTGATGAAAGACTCTGCTTTTCAAATGTAAAAAATCTCTCTAGTTTCTCAAGTTTTACATAACTTAGGAGAACCTTCATGTGTTAAGTCAACCTTGCATCTATTCAGTGTCACCTGGAAGATGAAAGGGAAATACATGCAGTGTTGTCACCTATACTCACTTTAACAGGAAGGTTAGAAAATGCTCAGAGACAAGCAAGGCAAAGAAATGAAATTTTGGGATTTGAGATAAAGCAAACACAGATGGCATTTTCCTTAAACCATGGAGGTAAAAACCTCCATGCTTAAACTAATCTCAGCTAATAAAAAAGTGGTTCAATACATTTCGATTTTGCTTAATGTATGAATTTTTTTTTTTTATCTTCTTAAACGCTCTTTGATATTTATTTCTGCTATCGCAAGGTATATGGCATCTTAAAAGTGATTTAGGTTAAGCAGTAAAATATCAAGTCCCAAGATGAATGGGATTCTATGTACACTGGCTGAAAAGTAAACTGCTGTAGCTAAATCGTTTCGACAGCAGGCTTGAATTGTGAGATTTTAGTTTCATAGTTTGTCTTTTGTCTTTTGTCTATAAAAGCCTTTCAACCTTTCCAGTGAGAATTTTTCCGATTACTGTATACAAAGTGTTTATAAATTAATATTTATTTAAATTTTTAGTATCAACAGAGTTGTGATGATGTCGCATAGCTACATGCAGTTAGTGTCACTCAAGGGAATCATTTTTTGTCCTTGAAAGTGTTCATCTCGGCTTGATAGAGTTTCAGCGCCATTTTCTGTTTCCTGACCAATTTTACTCCGAGCACTCTTCCGAGACATTTCGCCGTTTTTCATTGTGTCTCAATTCATGTCGTTTTATTGTACATTTAGGCTAATTGCAAAGATGCATGCCAATATTTTATGTCACTGTTGTGTAATTCTTTGTGGAATGAAACAGGGCGAACATTTCATGTTTGTGCCCAGTTTCTGGAGCAACCTGAAATTTGTCTCTTAGGTCTGCTGTATAAACAAGATTTTGTTGTTGCAGTCAACCAAATTAGATATCTGTACAACATCCAGACAGCTGGGAGATCTCTAATTTGTAGACTAAATTGATTTGGCATGAAATATCTCTACAGGTTTACTTTACACTGTGCCACTGTTACAGTATTTACGAAAGGGCATGTCTCTGCAAAGCCTCAACGTAGAACTGTTTATATGTATGCCTTAGAGAAATAAATTAAATTACAGAAATGCAGCCTTTTGATTCTTGTCCAAATTTTGATAGGTCCTGATATATGGCAAATTCATTATTGTTGGAATCTGTCACAAAAGTGTGACTGTGATGTTAAATGTAACCGAAACTGATCAAGCAAGTCTTTTCATAAATTTTGGAGGCTTTTTGTAACTATTATTCAAAGACACAGAGAACAAATTGATGATCTATTTAGCATCACACATTAGTATAACAATTGCATTGTTTGAAACCGGGAAGTTTGAAGGAGACAGAAACTCAACCATATGTCATTGGTCTATGGCAGGGGTGGGCAACCTACGGCCCGCCAGTGAATTTTTGGCTGCCCGTGAGATGTCTCAAGAAAAAGAACAAAATTCAGTTTATTTTACATCATCACAAAAAACGAGCTAGCTGCTTAGAATTTATCGGCACTAATGATGCTGTCAGTTAGGCCTATTGTCCCAATTTATTATCAAATGTATATACTGTATTTACATTATGTTTTTGTGAATACAGATTAGTACACACACCTATTGCTTGTTAGTGCTCGGAATCAAAGGTTTGAAATCAACAGCAGGTCGTTGGTTAGGTGCGGCCCAGTCAATTTTCCACCCCTTATATCTGTCCCATTCATTCAAAAAGGTTGCCCACCCCTGGTCTATGGGATAGCTAGATACTTATGAACAGTTCCCCCAAACAAATAAAGAAAACCAATATTCCATGTGACGGATCTTATATCACAGAGTTAATATAATGTTTCTTCACATAGTCTGAGGACTTGATCATATCTAAATATGACGTCACCTAGCCGCAAGGCTTCAAAAAAAAAAAAAAATCCTTAAACTTATTCCCATGTTTATTTTCTGTAACTGGAGATGGATTTTGAAGATGTTGAACTAAAAATATTCTTCCACGATCATTACATGACCTGTGTCTCTCTGTTTCATAACCTTCTACCTTGAAAGTAAGAACATAGAGAAAGTTAAAATGTTTCAGAATCCAAGTGGCACTAGAGTATGATATCAGAGATATATAATCTTAAGGTGATGGTTGGCTTTATTCCACCTTTATGATCATCTTTCAGACATTTGCACGCCACAAACATGTATTGTTATTACTGCATATATGTATATGATATGTCTATAAAGAAAATTCTGTAGAGATTGATCGAGTGTTTAAAATTATAATTTTAGTTAAATTTTCTTCTTGCTGGGTGAAAAGTTACCTTTCACTTCATAACATGATCCCTGCTCGTATGCCTGTTTTCAGTAGCTTGAATTTGCATAGATCTACCATCTTTGCTACCCTTTGATTGAAAATTGCATCAAAGTGGTAATATCTAGGTGAGCAAAGTTTAAAATACTGCCGCTATCTTCTGAGCTAGTAAAATGAAGTCATGTAAATTTGCTATTGTGATATCCTGCGGGGAGTGTGACTCACATCATTCATACAAGTCTAGCATTCGTGTGCAAACACTGTCCTGTGGTTACATTTTGTTTATTTGTTCACGTTATATATCGTGGTCTGTTGTAAACCTACCTTTTGCCTCTGAACTACGCTTTACTACTGCATCCAACACCCCTACAGACTAGACTGCTAATGCTGTACTGTATAAGAATGAATAAATTACTCAGATGTGTAAAAGGAAAAGAGAAATGGGGAGGGGAAAAAAACATGCCTCTTCATTTCATAGTGAGTCATCGCCTAGTGTTTCTGTCTCTGAGCATTGCTTTCCTGGCTTTATAAGTTATGTTTGTGACATGTGTAGTTGCCAGAGTAAAACAGCTGACATCTTTTATTCAGGCCTCACCCATTCAAAACATTTTTGACTTTCAATTAACTCTCTCTAACAAAGAATTTGAAACACTGCCGGTGTCATAAGCGATAAAAGAATCAACTTTGGGATATTATTTCCATCTGTAGTATTCTGTACATTATTGTGATTTCAGAAGAAAACAGGTAAGATGGGGTGAAATTGTCTAGAAATGGGAGTTGTTTCGTACGGTATGGGTGACTGTTTCTCTAAATTCATGTATACTGTGTCTCTTCATATGTGTTCATATGCTCAGGAGCATATAGGAAAGTCTGTAGCTTACTATGAAAGGTCAATAGATTCAGTTAGTTGCGGTATGCATTCATACTGCATTCGATCGAATGACTATCATTACAATATATGGCATTTGGTACAAAAGCCTGTCAAGGATTAGAATATCAAGTGTAATGAGTGTTTTATACATAATTAATTAGAACCCTTCATGTCTGAAGTTTAGTACAGGACATTCTGTCCTTATTTGCAATTATAGGCAATATATATTAAGTGTTGTACATACTGTATGTATGTAAAATGTAAAAGGATGGGGACCCTCCAGCATTTCTACAGATGGTACTGTCATAGCGGTCCTCTAATGCTCATTATATACAGTACAGTATGTACCGTCCACAGATCTCTGAATCAAAGTACCTAGATCGCAAGAGAGCTGCGGTCAAAATGCGAATGAGCACGAGAAGTTTGTTGTCCTATATAATTATGGTGTATTATTTATTATTTCTTGCTGTTGCTGTTGACTAGTTCAAAGTACAGTTTGGCTGAATGGAAATGAAATTTAGAAAACACGAGTTAAATTGCTTAAAACAATCAGTTTGAAAATATGTTTTCTAAAGATCTCTTCTTCGGTAGTTCAGAACGAATAAATCACTAGTGATCAACGCAAGGTACCGTAATGATCTGCAGCTTATCAAGTTTCGCAAAACTAGAAAAGATCGATAATGACAGAGCGCCCTCTGTTGATTTTGGGCGCGGCTGGAGATCGCCATTTTCACGTCCCCTTTAAATTGAACTCCCTGCATGCTTCACATGTTAAATCATCATGATTTTTAATGCCATGCAGCTGAGGATACACAGAGTGGTCATTTATAGATTCCGATATTTGGATTAAATTACGGGAAAAACATTACAACTCTTTATAGATATGAATAACACAACTCAGCCTCAATTTCACCCCGAAATCAGCGAATCATGTGCGTCAGTTAATTAATAACTCTCTCTCAATATACACAAAATTGTTTTCCGTGCTGTTATGTATTTTATACCACCTACAATATTTTCACTCGGGCTGTAGTATTTTGCACCATCCCTAAAGGTTAGAAAACAGTTCAACCAATCTCGCAAACATGATGTACATGTTTGGATAATAGATTTTACGGAGGGAAAAACTGCATCTGAAGGTTTTTCCAATTACCGGATGTCCTAAAACTATTGAATTTCCAACAGGTAATGTTTGCCTTGGTGATTCTCCAATAAGTGTTTATCAAGCTGCTGCAAAAATTCATTTAGAGTTGGATGGCCCTGCATGACCTAGAACGTAGTACACTTTCTCTAGTTGGTCTTCTCTTTTTTCAATCTTTGGACAATCACTTCAAAAACAGTTGTTTTGAGTCGATTTTAATAATCATTTTGAGATTTGTTATATAATAGTGAAATCACTTTCAACATGGTAGTGTGTATTGCTTTATTAGTTTAAGCTATACAAACAACGGAAAACCCAACTGGGAAATAGGTTTAGTTTTCTTCCAAATAGTGAAGTCAAAAGTCTCTTAACTTTTCAAAATATGCTAATAGCATGGGATAAATTAAACAGTTTTGTGAATAGAGGTCTGGGCAACAGAACATTATAAAAGAGTTATGAATCAACCAAATTCATTCGGTCAAGAATGGAATCTTGTCTTTTAAGTTGGTTTCAAGTGCAGTCCTGTATTTTGAGTAATTCTTGGGAGGGTTAAGGAAAATGTCACAATAAAATTTGAAAAAAAAAACTTATGGTGGAAGTCAGAATCTGTTTTGTCATCCAATATATATAACAGTTCTTTTTGGGTTGATTTTGGTAATTTTTCAGAACTATTTGTTGCAAATATCTCATTACGAAAGCTGTTTGCTCTTTGTAAAGTTTATTTCTTGTAAAATTTTGAATACTTGCTATAGAAAGTGTTGAAACTTTCATTTCATTTTTGGAAGCATGCATGTGAGTATTAACAAGTAAATGTTGGCAATTGTCAAGTAAGAAAATATTTGGAATTGACTTTAATTTTGGTTCTATTTGTTGAAAATTACTAGGAGGGCATCTTAGTTTCATCATTTATCAGTTTATTTGATTGGATATGATACCCCAATGATTACAAAGACAAGAGATAAGCTCCATTGAAACCTTTACCATGCGTGAACACAAATATCCTCTATTCTATATGAGGGTTCAGAATAGTTTAGATAAGGGTGTGTCATTGTCGCAAGCCATCCTGCTTCCTGTAGCCCAAAATATCTTAAGGACAATTAAGAGGGACTACCCCACACAGCATGTGTCCACTTCCTGAAATACTGAGGGAGCTGATATGACACCCCATTTATATATCCTAACAACGTGCAGATCATGCCTCCTGTTTTACATACATCTTAAGGATAATTAAGAGGGACTACCTCACACAGCATATGTCCACTTCCTCAAATACTGAGGGAGCTGGTATGACACCCCATTTATATATCCTAACAACCGTGCAGATCATGCCTCCTGTTTTACATACATCTTAAGGATAATTAAGAGGGACTACCTCACACAGCATATGTCCACTTCCTCAAATAATGAACGTGCAGATCATGCCTCCTGTTTAACATACATCTTAAGGATAATTAGGGGGACTACCTCACACAGCATATGTCCACTTCCTCAAATACTGAGGGAGCTGGTATGACACCCCATTTATATATCCTAACAACCGTGCAGATCATGCCTCCTGTTTTACATACATCTTAAGGATAATTAAGAGGGACTACCTCACACAGCATATGTCCACTTCCTCAAATAATGAGGGAGCTGGTATGACACCCAATTTATATATCCTAACAAACGTGCAGATCATGCCTCATGTTTTACATACATCTTAAGGATAATTAAGAGGGACTACCTCACACAGCATATGTCCACTTCCTCAAATACTGAGGGAGCTGGTATGACACCCCATTTATATATCCTAACAACCGTGCAGATCATGCCTCCTGTTTTACATACATCTTAAGGATAATTAAGAGGGACTACCTCACACAGCATATGTCCACTTCCTCAAATAATGAACGTGCAGATCATGCCTCCATTCATGTATCCTAACAACCGTGCAGCCATTGTGGTAAGAGTTGTTTTGAAGCCATTAAAAAGAACTGCACCAAACCACCATGTCCCGATTTGAAAACCAAAAATACCAAATCCATGGAAGACACCTCTAAACAATAGTGTACGTCAGCATGCATGAAATAAGTCAAGAAAATCTGGTTCCCGGTGGAGATTTGAACCAGCTACTGAGAACCTACAGTAATGGATGTGGGCAGAGATTCTCAGCACTACATCATGCCTAATTCATCCAATCATGTAGAAGGGATAAAAGTCAGTTATAATTTTATCTTGTACATTTAACTATTCGATAGGTTCACTGACATTGGCAGAAATAATTTGGCAACCAGAACCTATTAGCATTGATATATATATCCAATCAAATAGCTTGTATGATTATAAGTCATGCAGTAAACAGTAGCATGGATGGCTCTGTATGTTTGCCATATCATGACCTCTCTCTCCCCTCTACACCCACCCACCCACCCACTACCAACAAAATATGAATGTCAATTATGTGTGAATTTTATAAAGACAATAAGTTTTACTTTTTGAGACCAGTCCAGGAGTGTGAACTTTTAAAAGTTCAAGTTTGATATTTAACAGATTCTGTTTGGTAAACCGCTCTCGCTTAAAACACATTCTCATTTGGTTATTTTCAGTAGCTGTCTATAGAACGGTTCTTATTTTCTAATCTGCTATTATTAATCTGGTAATGAAATTCTCTCTGTCGACTCATAACGTTCTCTTCATTTCCTGTAGAAATTTGATTAAACACGTAGAATGAATTGCGGTAGGTATGCTTGGCAGCATTTATTACACTGACAATTAAATTAAGAGAGTAAATTGCTGCATACCTACTGTAGCTTAGGTTCCTGCAAAGTTACTCTTATAAAGATATCAGTATAAACCGGGAAGTGTACGTGGGCCTAATTTTGCGGTATGAGGCATGCGGGGTCTTTAACTACGGTATCATTTATCTCTCCCTTAATAACACTAATTAGGTTTCATTGGACTGTTTTTTATTCAAGTACAAAGCACTGTGTTCTCACTAGGTGTGGGATATATATGCAAATCCACACATGTGCAAAACATTTAGAATGAAATACCAAGGTTTCATGCAAGTCACGTTCGTCATTTTGTCAAGGGTAAAAAGTATAATCAGTTTAAAAGTTATAAAAAGACTATGACTGCATGTTAGTCAGATCTTAGGAAATCTGGAACAGCGAGAGGAGGGGGAGGAGATGGTGGAGGAGGAGGGTGGGGAGGGGGGGGGTAGTGAATAGGAATGGCATGCGACTCTAGTCAAAAAGTTTTGTTACTCATTCAAAATTTCTTTCTGATCATCATTTGCTTATATTTAAAGTGAAGAACTTAATTTCCTTGTTCCCATCCCTTCCCTGCTGCACTTCAGGTTGCATGAATATGGCAAGGGTATGATTGTTATTGACATTGGTTGCATGCAAGGTACTATTGGAAGAAAAAGAAGTTAACAACAATCTCCCCCTCTCTAATCCCCCTCCTCTTCTCATTCACTTCCCCACTTAAGTACCAGGCAAGAGTTGTCTACCAAAAGTCATTTGTATTAAAATTCCTTTGTATCCTCCCCATCCCCCTGTCTAGATCTGCTCAAAACTATTATTGTTTTGATTTTCTAGTATGTATGTTGATCATGTTCTGACTAATTGCAGTGGTTGTTTTGTAATGAGCTGTAATTTTAGTATGAGTCAGAATGAAACAGCACTGCGAACAGAAACTAAATATCATATTTTTAGCACTTTGTGTATTGTCTATTTTTTTGCTTTTTGACAAGATTTCCATTTTGATAAGGAAGAGACAACTAAGTACTACATCTATATATATATATATATATATATATATATATATATATACACACATGCCATGTTCTAGCCTAGAATATATGCCTAGGTGTACACATGTACATGTAAAGTAGTACGGCAACATTAATATGTCAATTATACTAAAGGCTTGGATTAAGACTATTGTCTTAAATTACAAATTCACAACATGGATGATTTTCTCCTTCCTTTGCCAATATTATATGCCACCTATGATCGGAAGCTATATTGTATATATTACATTATTATATAGGTGATTCGGAGGGTAAATGAATCAAGTTTTATGTAGAACAGTTGTTCCTAACGGGAATTATTAAGTGTGAAAAGTTTGCATAACAGTTTTAAAAAGCTATGAACTTTGTCTCTTATAAGACACTATTGTTCCATTGTACAAAACCTGCTATATATCTTTGCACTCATAAAGCAATTTGCTCATTTCTCATGGGGGGGCGGGTGAAATTGTCCCATCATGCCCCCCGTAGAGCCGCCACTGGCCAAGCAGTTGTTTCCGAACAACCTCGCCAGGACAATATGCAAGCTCCCCAGATTAAGTCCTGAATTTTAATTCTGTCACCTTCACTCAGGCATGCATCACTGTAGCTTTACTCTTCATGTCTTCATATGCACCCGCCCCTGTCCAAGTGAATCCCAAATGAACACTCTGGCATTTTTTTTATCTTTTCTTTTTTCTTTCACCCGATGTTCTCTCATTTACCTGCGAAAGCGATCGCCTTTTTAATCAAGTCTTCGTTGTGCCAGGTGAAGACGGAAGGCCGGGGCTCTACATTGTTTTTAGATTCTGTTTTTTTTTTTACAGAAACGAATAATAATAAGACCGCTGAGGCGGCTGGTTTGGGAATACATCGATTACGTACGTACATGTGTAGTACCCTGCCTGGCTGTTTTATATTGTCTTAGACTGATCATTATCATAGTACATGGAAGAAGATGAAGACGTGTTTGAGATGCAGCTCGTACTCGTCGGTAGCTAATTAACCTTCAAAGCCCACATTCGATAAAAGCCATCGGCAGCTCTCTTGAATACTAATATAAACTCTCCTGTGTTTTTGTACACTGGGTTGTTTTGATCATGAATACATTCTACTTAATAATCTGCTTATACCGTATTCTCGTATCGTAGCAAACACGATTTAAATAAAAGCTGTGAAGAGGAGTAGTTCTCAGTGCACTGATGATATGGGGTGCACATTTTAGTCGGTGCAAAAATTAATGTCAGACAAGAAAAATTGCTTAATTGTCTGTAAAAAAGTGTGTGTTTAGATTCTTTTAACAGGCATGTATTATATATTGTAATTTTAAACTCAAGTGTTGAAAGTTAGAACAACTTGCTCAAGTGTATTTGATAAATGAAACAAACTTCTGTGCTGTGAGGAGAGGATAATTAGTTCAAAGGGAAAAAGGAGATCTTTATTTGAGACAATTAGAAACTGATGTTGAGGTTCTCCTGTCTATGCAATTTTGACATTTAATATTCGGGTAATGTTCATACATAATATTCATACATTAGAAGGCAAAGTGAATGAAATATAGATCTTAAAAAGTTAAAATTTTATTTACCCATTAGGTTATTCATCGTTTCAAAATGATGCCTTAGTAGTTTTACATGTATTAATTTTGTACTTGGTTGCAATCGGTTGTTATTAGCATGTCTGTGACTTTTGTGAAATTAAGTAGAATGTTCTGGAACATTAAGTTTATGTGTAGATATGCTTGTGTGGATTTATTCTTGTGGTTTAGTTGTCAGTTAAATATAAAGTACAAAACTGACAGATTGGTAAACAGATTGACAATATGTATTGACAAAGTCAAATATTATACACAATTGGCCATGTCTGCTGTAGAGTACGTGTATAACTTTTGACTTTAATTGTCCAAGTTATGCTTTATCAGACATCTTAAAATGGATTGTTTTATTATATATGCTACTGATAAAGTGCTAGTACTATGTCACCTACTACATGTTCATACTGTGTATGTAGATCACTATATTATCGTGTATTCATGGCCTCATGGGTATACAATTTTCGAGTGAAGATTTGAGCAACTGTAAACATAACATCGCCCAACAACAAGGAAATTCCTTGTTGTAGATGACTACAGTATCATACAATTTTTCAGTGACATAATTTTGCAAATATTTAAAATTATACAAAATCCAGTTCCTAATTCGACCTTCATTTGGTGAACAAAGTGTAGACGAAAATCAACAGCAAATAGATTTCCCAAATGTATTTCAAATGCGACCTTTCTTTCTGTGGCACTTAGAAGATAGAAAACCTCCACATATATCTATTCCTCAAATTTGAATATTTGTCATTAACCTAGCACAAGGCACAGTCTTCACATATCCCCCACCCCCCCCCTCCCAAGTCTTTCTCAATCCCTACACAAGTGATCAATTGCATGCAGTTGTGTTACCATGGTTAAATGCCCACAAACTGTTTCAAATGGTGCAATAATACACGAGTGTGACATATTATTTATAAACTGACCTGACAAAAGAATATTATCTGTTCTAAAATATATGAACAAACCACTATATATGCTTTACTGCTACTACAGTATACTGTATGCACTATGTTTCGTATGCCTCTTTGTGCGACTAATCCCCCTACCTCCCCTCCCTCCCCCTCCCCCTCTCCCCCCCATGTGGATATCTTTATTAAAGTGTACTGCTGTATTAAAATGCCTCCTATTGGGACTTGAGAATCACTATATCAATTATGAAGAATAATAACCTTACATATACCTGCACCACTGTATTACATTAAACTGCAAAATAGCCAAATTTTCTTTTGAAGCATGTTACTATGACAACCAATGTTATTTAAAGTTGTGGTCAATAATAATTCTGAGAAAAGCATCAGCATATGTGTGCATGATATGCAAAAACATATGTTTCATATTTCCTTTGTATTTCATGGACTCAGTGGTTAGGCAAAAAGTTACAACGAAGTTTAAAGATATTTGCCTTAGCTTGATCAAACCCCTGCTGTGAATGGTGGTATCTAGATGATGACCACAATGAGCTGGCCAGAGAATGCAGTCTATACAGTATATTGAATTATATTCAGTGGTTGAGGAATTTGAGACATAATCTCAGACTATTTTGTTTGATATGTCATTGAAGAGAACTTGACACGAGTCTTGCATCTACATATTTTGTGAGGTAACATTTGCATTATATGTCCTAAATTTGGGACAAAACAAAAAATTACCAATAAGACTTAATATTACTGACATATTAGTGGTAATCACATATTTCATTAATACATCGACCTAACAGTTTCTAATATTTTGTTCCGTTTAACGTTTGAAAATGTTACCATTTGGAACATTTTTGAAAAAAATTGTTATTATCACAAAGATATACTTAAGGTGGTAGGGAGTAAGTCAGGTAGCTAGCAA
The DNA here is from genome assembly GCA_020650975.1 of Apostichopus californicus. Classification (NCBI taxonomy): domain Eukaryota; kingdom Metazoa; phylum Echinodermata; class Holothuroidea; order Aspidochirotida; family Stichopodidae; genus Apostichopus; species Apostichopus californicus. The sequence continues at coordinate 7,563 of JAIPMN010003092.1, read as the reverse complement.
AGCCCCAACGATTAGAGAGCGTGAACGAATGAACTTTTAGGTCAGCAAACTGCAGTTTGCAATGGTCTCTGAGGTAATAGACCTACTATCCGTTTCAATTCTTCCTATTGTTTTGTAATTAGAGAGAATTGCCTGAGAGGTGACATTGACACCCGGCCTATCAAGTCCCTTTCTTACTTCACTATGAAGGGAATTAAGTCACTCATGCAGAACCACTGAGCACTGTAAACAAACATCACAGCTTCTAAACAACCATTCCCTTTGTTTTTCAAAAGCATTCTTGCGAATTTGTACGGTTCGCTTGATGATTTTATTCCGTTGGTCCTTTCAGGTTCTACAACAGTCGAGAGATATCGAGTTAGATCTCTACGGGAAGGATCCCAACATGAGCAGTTACGCTAAAGTCTCTTTGCTGGGTCTCTCGAGTCAACCGATAGATCACGTCAAAAGAGGTAAGTCGACTATATTCGTTGAGGTTGGTGTCAATCGAGTGACAGATTAGAGGACGGGGGAGGGGCGGGGGAGGGGGGGTTAGGTATAAGTCTGTTTTCTAGCCAAGGCTCACTTGTCTGGAGGGGGAATGAAAGAATTTGTAGTTTGCAAAAACTGCATAATTTACTTTATTCTTCTCTTACCTGTCTCCTCTACATATGCACTACAATCTACCTTGCCTTTATACAATCAAGCTTATAATTTAGCAATAAATCTTCCCAAATGATGAGGGTTTATGTGACAGGAAAATAAAATAAAAAGCTTGCATTTTCCTTGAATGAATAAAGGAGCAACATAAATTTTGCACTTGGAAAAAAATACACGTGCCATTTTTTTTCCTTCTATAAATTGCCAAACAACGAAATCCACTGGCACCATTTAGCCAGTAAAATAGCCTGAATTTTGATGTCAGCCCAGACAGTGTCACAAAATTTTGCCAATCATTTCATTTCGTTGTGCCACCCGTATAATTTTTTATTTAGGGAGGGGAATTGTTTGTACTTTGTCGGTCATTTCCAATACAAGTCGATTGCTTTTGTCTTTGCTTAATTATTTAGATGGGTTTTGTTTTGTAGGCCTTAGCTTTCTAGAATTTTCTTCACAAACACTGGGTGTTATAACCATGCATAGAAAAGACCCATCATTTGCAGACATTGAATTTTACAAATGAGCGTAGCGAAACTCACCTCGTCAACTTTTTGGGCTCTGTCTGCACTTAAAGAGAAATTCTTCACATACTCGTGAATGGAAGAGAACAACATTTCATCGACTGCCCGCTTACCTGTCCCAGCTTGATAATGTAATTCTCTGTACAGGCATGAGCTTTTTCCGCGAATTCGCGGAATATCCGCGATTTCTTTTCAACCTCCGAGATTTACACCTATCAATTTCTGTGAATTTCTAACAAAAGCGTATCATTTGATCCGTTGTTCGCATGTTTTTCATTACCTAAGGATATCCAACCTGCAGGGGGACAAAAACTATTATCCTAACACACTGTAGCATACGCAAACTGGAGCCTATACTACAATTTTTGCAAAGTTCCGTGATTTTTTTTGGTACCGTAGGCTCATCCCTGCTGTACCAGGCATGTTGACGCACTTTTGTTTCACAGCCCGCCTGCCCTCTCCGTTAATCTACACCATCTGATTTAATCTTGCAACTTATTTCTCATTACATGTGTTTTCTATCTGCTCATATCTATCAAAGACTGGATGAGGTACCTAAATTACTAATCAGCTTGTTTAAGAGAATCTCGGTGTGGTTTATATACAGTATCCTCATGAGATATGCCAGGATGAAATGTTCACACCAAACAACATTTCCAAACACATGAACAACAGTTTAGGATGTTCCTACTGTAGAAAAGTGAAAAGGGTGATATAAGCACATTTTTTTCAACAAGATATAAATATTTGACAATTTATACATTTTCTCCTGTAAACTACCATCAATTTCCTTTTTGGTTAAACATTGGTGCAGAATGCTCTATCAAAGTATTAACTTGGATCATGATATGCCTCGTTCAAACGCTTCATTTTCAAAACTCTAGTATTATTGAACCCTGAACCATTTCCTGAATACCTGCTGTTTTTTTTTCGCCCTTCAATTTATCATAATTTTGCATTTGAAAGGCATCAGCATGCTATACATACTGTATGCACAGGCACATACCCACACAAAAAATGGAAATATCAAACTTTATATATCCCACATATCCCGACTGTATACCACGTTTGAAACCACTGATATTGGTTAAATTAACTTGGATTAATTTAATTGTTTCTGTTCCGACACGTGACAAATTATTGCTGTTGGATTTATACAGTAAAGAAAGCTGTCGTCAAGCAAATCACGAAGGTTTGAAAAATGACAAACAGATTTGAGAGCGAGCGTTTTTGGGAATTCCAGTGTATATTTAAAGTAGCAAGTGCAATGGAAATCTACTACATTGTTCAAGTTATGTAATTACCTACAGTATGGAATAGTTGTGAATAAAGGTTCCAATGCATTCATTCAGTTATATAGGTTAAATGACAAACAGATTTGAGAGCGAACGTTTTTGGGAATTCCAGATTATATTTAAAGTAGCAAGTGCAATGGAAAGCTATTACATTGTTCAAGTTTTGTAATTACCTACAGTTTGGAATAGTTGTGAATAAAGAAATACATTCATTTCAGTTTTATAGACCTGAACATGTATGCTCAATATATCAGTACAAGGAAGTACATATGGCTGGATATACCTCCTTGTTATTCATGTTTTCACAATACTACACTTAAACAACTACTGCAAAGCGTCAACACAAATGTATTTGCAGATCCTTCTTCCTCTGACAATTTGTGTCGTCATCTGTAGAATACCCTGAACACAAAAGAATGTCAGTGCACCCTTCATATAGTAAATGCATCGTTAAAATGAAATTAAAAAAAATTATGACATACAGTGTTTCAAGTGATGGAAACAGTACAAATTTCCTTCTCGTGCAGATGGCATAACAACAAGGCTGTACAGGCAAAGGCGATGTGAGAGCCTGATATATTAAATTAACTTTTAAGATGTATATATTCAGCCTTATAAGTTTGCTAGGAGATGTGCGCAATATTTTAATATTGCTTACATTTCTCACTAAACCTTTTGGTTCCTTAAAGGTCTGTTGATGCACTGCAGCATGGCAAGTGATTTCAGAAATTATAAATATTGAAATATTAATGCAGTGCTGTTTGACTCTATTGTAACTGAGAAGTTTGTTAGATTAGATCAGGTTCATGGTCATTTTTTGATACTTCGATGTAGTAAGCTTTGTAGAATACAAACCAATTACTGTACCTTGAAGGTTGTCAGCAGCCCAACCATTTATGCACCTTTATGTACCTTGAAGGATGTCAGCTGAGCCCTCCACTCGCCTCCCCTCCTTCCCCATCCACTCTTTCCCCCCTCTCCCTTTCCTTTTCTCCCACTTTCCTCCTCCCTACTCAAAAATTTGCCAAAAAATCAAGTAATGGTCACTGGTGTTCCAACTTCTAGAAGAGTGATTTTTACTACAACGCTCAAAACAGTTCACTAGATGTACTGCAGTATGAGATGCATAGTTAATTTGAACACTTCATGGATCTCTGGAATAAGTATGTAAGATCAGAGCGTCCAGGATACAGTCGGCTCATTCAAAGTTTAAGCAATTTTAGCTGATATATATCCTATTACCCTCAAATAGATGATGCTTTCCTACATAGAAGTAACTGTGCATTAGGCTGTATAGTACATATCAGTTCACAGGGATGTTTTTGTATTGTGTACAATAATACAGGAGTTCTCATGTTCCATTATTGTCATCTGAGAAGGCCTGTCTGTTGAAGAATATGCTGAACTTGCTTGCTGAATTCCGCTGTGATTTATTTTTGAATTGTTTTGCATTGCCCAAGAGGAAGCAGATATGTTAAGTATTGAATTCCCTAACATGTTGATTCTATGGGCATGAATAATGTAGGACGCTTTGCCTGTACATACTTGTACAAATAATATATGACTATGCATAATGTGATGATTGATTATTACATTAAAATGAGTCATATTTGAACTTTTGCACTTCGTTGACGATTTTGTAAACACTGAAAAGTTTTACTTCAACTTTCTTTGGATCTAGCAGAAAAAGAAGGTAAAAAATTCTGAAACAGAAAATTTCAGCTAGTACTGTAACTCAACTTGCTCTGGTAATGGAAATTTATGATAAATGGCTTTGAACTGCAGTGATTCTAAAAATAAAACCTGTTGTGTGCAACCACAGTTATTATTTATTTATTCACGCTCTCCATGTATACTTTCATAATGAAAGTCAAGAGCGATGAATTTCTACCTGCCGTTAATCATCAGTGTTTAATAATTGTGACTTATTGGAGAGGTTTTTTTTAAACTAATTACTTTGTGTCATAATGCAAAATATAGAAATTTCAGATGATTGAACACTTTTGCCGGTTCTCTTGCAAGCACTGTCATCTTTTCTATGCATTCTTACAAGAAATGCAAGTTTAGAGATTTATTAATATAGAATGTTTATTAAGAGAACAAAAGTTAGATTATTCTACTATGCTGTTAAAATTAGCAGTAGCCTATCAGTTTAGAAACGCTTGTTTTTCTTTAAGATTTTTTTTTTTTTCTAGAAACCTCTTGACATTCATCTGGTTTAAGAAATTAATTCAGATACAGACTAATTCATAGGAAGTTTACAAATCTAACCAAATTTATTTAAAGTTTATGTACATGGCATATTGACAGTGCACGCCTACCCCATGATGCAGTGAGAAATATGAACAAAGTGGACGGCTCTTCTTTGCACCCCTATGACTCTTCTGTCAAGTAGATTCAGCAAATAATATAGAGCTCAAATTTTATGCAGCAGTTTTGAGGCAATTTTGTCTCATTATAAAGTACTATGATTCCTGTGTTAAAAAAAAAACTGTTATGTATACTGTATAGAAATTTGACCATATTTCATAGCATTTTGCAATTTGAGTAAGTACTGCAACAACTGGATCACTAATTCCCAGAGATTGATTCAAATAGAAGCATGCCTCTTCTGTAGTGGCAGCTAGTAGCTTCACCAACAGTATGTTTTACATACATACATACATACATACATACACATACATGTTGTGAAGGTACAGATATTGCTTTAAACTGTGTCATTGCAGAAGCAGTCTGTCATGTTTACAACCAACTTTTCATTTACTTCCATCATGGAATTGATATTATGTTTGATGTAAAGGAGAACACCAAGGCAACAAAAAGGGCAAAAAATGTAGTTTTCGGATTTAAAATTGGATCTGCCTACATCCTCACTGATTACAACTATTGCATTGCACGACATATTTATTCCACTATCACTCTAGTCCTGTCAGTTTTGATGATCAAGAAAACCATGGGAGATGCGAACGATCTGTCGATGTCTCTTCCACCCAGTAAATTACCAGAGAGAATACTCCGCATAGCTCTAGGAGAATCTCATACTAAAGGCATGCTCTTAATACTAATCTCAGTAGTAAGAGATCATAAAACTGCTACTGCCAAAAAAATTATAATTTACCTTCAGCCATTTGGAGGCCGGGATGAAAGAGTTTTTCTTAAGAAAAAAATTGATGTACTGTATATCCTAAACACACTGTGAAGATTCTGATGTCTCATATAGTTCTCTCTGATTATGTACAACAAGGGTTGTTGTTTGTGTCACATGTTAGCAGTTGTTTGTCAGTCAGCATATATTGACGATGTTTAATGACAAAGAAATTATCAGAGAGATGCAAGAGTCTGTACTGTAGCTTGTCTGTTTGTCATTTTCAGACAATTGCACTTGGTAATTGGTTAAATTATAATAGAGCTGGAGAAGGCATTTCTTTCTCTTTCCTCTACTAGTGTATTATTTGATTGTTTGTACAGTGGTGTGGCAAAAAATAGAGTCTTGTTTTCGACTCATATCGAAGAAATTGAAGTCATTTGCTGAAAATGTTGAGTTAAAAACAATAACCATTGCCATCTTTGGAGTGAAAAATTAGAATAAGGATTGCCTCGTTTAACGTGTCCATTAACGTAGTAAATGCAGTAGCGATTATGTTGCCTACTGTACAAATAAAAATCCTTCAATTTGCTCTTTTTAGTCTGTGAAATCTACGGCCGTATACTCTTTTACTGTGTCTTCTTTTAGTGCAGTAATTGTTAAAGAGATTAACCATTGCTATCTGACTATAAGGAGAGAGAAACCCAACAATCATTATTTTAGTAATAATCAGGCAGTTATTTATATACAAAGCTTAAGTGACCATGAATGTGGGAGAAGCCCGCAAAGGCTTATGGATTACAACTGTCACGTCTAGTGGCTTCCGATTCAACTTTTAAACTTAAATTTGGAATCTTTTCAGTTTTAGAAAGCCATTTCTTATTGCATCTATGTGACAGAGGTTAACTGTATTAACAACTTTCCCAAATAGCTCAAAAGTTTTTATTTCCAAAATGGGAGATATGACAGATTGAATATTCCTCAACACATAAGGCTGAAGGCTTGATCAAGTCTAAATATGATATCAAGCCACTTTTTTTTAAAAATTTTAATTTAATTAGTATGTTTTTTTTTCTGTAATGGAGATGGAGTTTGTCAATTCTCAAAAATGTTATTAAACATGCAGACCTAATTAATGGTGGCATCGGTGTAATTGTCAAAATTCTCTGAGCATTTGAAGCATTCTACCTTAAAAAATATGAAAAAGAACAATAAAGAGAAAGTAAAACATTTCAGATCCGTAGTGGCACTATGAAATCACAGATTTACAAAATGGCAGCTCCCAGACTTGGATTTTAACCTTGGGTATCTCCCAAATGTAGCAAGTTTTTTTTCGTAGCTGTTTTGGGGTAGTCATTTAACACAAAACTTTCTGTTATATAAGCTAGATAAAAGATGACGGTTGGGTAATTTGTGTCCCACTGAAGTACAGCTTATGGTGACTTTTTTTTTTATAGTGGTGCAGAAACTGTACTGAAATTCATTCCTTTTTAACAATCTTTTATAACTGAAGTGACTGTATTGTCTGTGGAAATAAGAAACATGCAGAAAGCTTTTTCAAACTGTAATTCACTATTACCGTACGAACGCAAATAATCAAGCACATTGTGATGCAGTCGATTGGGTCTTAATTATTATAATGTGGTAGATTCCAATTGTGGAGTGCATCTTCCCAAATGAACAAAAAAGAATAAATTTGCAATTTGAATCTCTCAAGGTTTACAGTATGTATCCATTAACACAGCTTTATTTCATTCTCGACATATAAATTTCTGAGATCCTTGACTGACATTTAACTTTTTCAGTTTACATTGTAGAGCTAAAGACCCATATCATCATGATACCAAGGTTTATGGCATATTGGAGTCAGTGTATATATATAGTGTATATAGGTATATATTCTGTATGTATGTATGTATGTATGTATATATAATAAATAAGTATATGTGTATATATATATATATGTACATATCTATATGTATATGTGTATATATATGCACATATCTATATGTATATATGTGTA
>JAIPMN010003091.1:28699-50464 GCA_020650975.1 Apostichopus californicus | reverse complement strand
GTGGCTTTGTGGAACCTGCAAAATCGTCTACAGGAGTAACCAAGTTTGTCGTCAATGATACGTGAGATTCCGATGGATGAAGTTTATCAGCGCTGGTCTGATCTGGAACCGTGACATCTTTAGTAGTTAAAGACGGTGGCTCAGTTGTGGAACCTGCAAGATCATCTACAGGAGTAACTAAGTGTGTCGTCAATGATACGTCAGATTCCGATGGATGAAGTTTGTCAGCGCTTGTCTGATCTGGAACGGTGACATCTTTAGTAGTTGAATATGATGGCTTTGTCACAATTTCATCGGTCGACGAAAGCTCTTCATAATTTGTAAGCATCTCTTCGGTATAGTTTAGGAAAATGACGGTCGTTGCTAATGTATTGTTAGTGATATCAGTTCCCTCAGGGCTGACCTTGGGAGATAAACTCGATTCCCTTATAGATTCTTCAATATCGAACGGTCGTTTCGTCACGTGACCAGCCGTTGATGTTGTCTGCACTGCATGTGTTGACTTCAATGACTCACTCAGCCTTACATCGTCTTGTGATGCTGTGAAATATGTGAAAAAAACTTCAAGTTAGTCGCGTACATCAATTTGAAGAGAATTGTGGCGTCGCTTGTTCCACACAGATAATGTCCATAGCATTAGATCAACAACAACATTAGTCAATGTATAGACGTGCAAGTGAACATACGCCGAGCAGTGCATGGCACAGCTTACATTCGATATACATTCAAAAAGTCAGCCAATAATTTCACATGGAATAATGTATGAAGCAATGATCAGATAAGCAAAATTCCAGTCTATTTATATTCAGGTTAGATTAAAAGTCAACAGCTTTTCTTTCACATTTTTTAATGAAAATGAACGTGACTATACTCACCAATAACAATAACATTTATATCAGCTTCCTCGGTTTGTCCTGATTCAAATAATGCCACAATTCCAAATACATGCTCATCCTCCAATGAAACATTCCTGATGATCAAAGAACCGTTCTTGTGTATGTCAAATTTACCAGAAGAAACTCCCGGTCCAGTTTGTACGGAATCTTTGTATTTCAGAATTAGTTGATCGTGGGTCGAATTACTGTACCATGACAATTCTTGGAAACTGTTATGTACCGTACAATATACCGTACAGTCTGATCCTAGAAGTAAAATCTGTTCTGGAGCACACGTTAGTAGCGTTTCAATCTCATTACCTACGATGTAAAAGGCAAGAGACTTATATAGTGAGAACAATACCGACCATTCCATTCCCTAACACAAATTCCAGTATTTGAACTCATTTAAGCAAAATGGGATTTAATGTTTTTTCTACAAAAAAAAATTCCAATAATTACAATATGGAAAAGGGTACTTTTATTACCAAACAGAAACACTACTAATTTATAAAATGTGCACTTTTAAGGGAATATTTTACATATATCTGGCGGGACTGATGATATGTTGGCAGGTGCCCATGACGGCATATGGAGTAGTGCTATAGAACTGGTAGTGTAATTGGTATAACTATAGAATCTCCACAGGAGAAGGTTACAAAGTGTTAGTATCTTAATGCTTAACTGAAAGAAATTAAAATATTTGGCTCTCTGACCTACATTAGAACTACTATTGAATGGGATTGTAGCACAAGATTAGCATTATAAACAATATGTCAAAATCAACTCTACAATCAAATGTTTGCAAACGAAAACAATACTTACATTTTCCTATAAGAGTATTTGTTGATAATAAAGTCACTAGCATAAGTGGTATATATTTTTCCATTATATCGTGAAATTTTAAGCGGACTGTCTTTGTCTGTTGGTAAAGAAAAAGAAAGATTTATGCATGAGCGATGAAAACTACTCATATGACGAGCCTGGGACAAGACAGATAATGACTCCAAAGATTGCTTAATATGCTTAACAATAAACCGCAATACTTTTAAAGAACACTCTGTACATATAAACCCATATAATATAATTTGAGCATTTCTCTTGCTTGAGAGAATTTAAAAATGTTCCCGATGTTGCTCAAATGATATATGGGTTGAACAAGTCCATCTTTTAATGATTTTTTTTTAACGACCAATTTTGTTTTGACTACATGTATAATTATTGTACGATATAGCGACATACTAGCATGCTAGCTAACTAGTAAGCATCACCTCTAAATGAAACACACACGCACGCACGCACACACATCTGTTCTGTATAGTTCAGCTCCTTGGTAAACAAAAAGTAAAAATATAGTGCAAAGCGTATAATTGATAATTAACTTATGTTAGGTCAAAGTACAGAATATTAATAGTTATAAAATCGTTATCAACAGAATGCAGTTACCATGGAGCTGTTATCACATTTACAAAGGTTGACAACCGATATGATTAGACAGCGCTCTAAGGATTATAACATGCAGTTGAACAAGTAACATTCGTTATTACACCATATATTAACACATTTACAAAGGCTGACAACCGATATGGTTAGACAGCGCCCTGGTTATAACAACATGCAGTTGAGCAAGTAACATTCGTTCTTACACATAAATGAACATATTTACAAAGGGTGACAACCGATATGGTTAGAGAGCTCCCTGGTTAAAACATGCAGTTGAGCAAGTAACATTCGTTCTTACACATACATGAACACATTTACAAAGGGTGACAACCGATATGGTTAGACAGTGCCCTGGTTATAACATGCAGTTGAGCAAGTAACATTCGTTCTTACACATAAATGAACATATTTACAAAGGTTGACAACCGATATGGTTAGACAGTGCCCTGGTTATAACATGCAGTTGAGCAAGTAACATTCGTTCTTACACATAAATGAACATATTTACAAAGGGTGACAACCGATATGGTTAGAGAGCTCCCTGCATGGTTGTGACATGCAGTTGAGCAAGTAACATTCGTTTTTACATACATAAACACATTACCGTGTAGTGTTTCTTGTAGGTTTGTGCTTAACGGCGCTATGCATGTCGTGTCGATGACAGTATATATGTAATTTAATAACCGACATTTCAGGTAGTATATACATTATATCATATGGCACATTCTGAACAAACAATGTTAGTTTAAGACCATTCAATATCAATTATTACAGTGAATTCTAGTCTATACATATTATAAGTTATTGGCTATTTTATGATGCAATTCTATGGAGTAGTTTATATATTGTTACCTGTACAGATGAGTCGATGGATAAGTGTCTATTTTCACCGCCACCGTATATCCAGCAGGTTCAAGTATAAACGCTCCTTTGTCGATCGCTGGTTCGTGAATGGAGATGACAAACGTTACCTCATCTATATCCGATGTGTGATTCATCCATGACAGTACCCAATTCTTGCTACCGCACGATGTGTACTTTGTGCCAGTGAAGATTAAGAATTGTCTGGCTTCACATATAGCAAAGTCTGATATAGTTCAATCACCTTGTATATATATATCAGTCAAAATATGAGAGCAAACAATAAGCTTTAATTGAGTGTTGTTGATTAACTCCGAGTAAACAAAACCTGCTAATCTTTGTTATATTACAAATACCATTAATATATATAATTATACTTGGCATTCCTTTGGTATTTCCATGAACCGTGACAAAACTCTTTCATCATTTTCGCCCCCATTCAGAATCATTGATAACTGTAGCAATTATTTGATCGTGTGCTGGATTCAGGAGCATCAGTTTAACGGCAGCGGGGAGGAGTGGGAAAAATGCGGGTCATTGCGTGCCAAGGATCCGCTTTATCAAAATCGATCCGACTGGAACATGGATTTCCTTCAATTGAAGACGGATACCCCCCCCCCCCACCCTCCCACTCTTTCCCTCCACGAGTGACAAACTTCATCGCCCATCACCGTATGATGATTGTATAGCCTCCTAATGCATATTGATATTTTATCGTGGACATGGGTAAACTAGAAAGTCAAAACAGGGATCGCTCACATAGAAGAAAAGTTTTATGCTGTTACCCAAAGTACTTTATGATATTGAAATGTTATATGAACTAAATTGTGCAGTACTTTGAAAACACAATTTTAGCATGTTGGAAATTGGGGTTGATTACCTTTTAAATTCACTACTATTACCGCAATAGTTTAGCATGATGAAGCTGTTTAGAGTTTGTCAAACTAAATACTAACATCTTTACCTAGCCACGTTATATCCACGTATCATGAGAGTTAATATTTCCATATCAATTGGAAGGTTAAATGAAGAAAAGTTAGAGTTTGACTATCATGAACTCGACATTTTTGGGCCATGTATATATCATGCGATGTCGCAAGCAGATGTGGAAATCCATACATTGTATATTCCTTGTCAAAATGTGCATTTCATTTGTCCTCTCTGCAACAAGGCGTGTTTATTGCGGACACTCACAATGACCAATATGTCTTTCCTCTGCATGAAATAATAACGCTAACTCGCTAAGACTGCAAATGCCACCTTGTTTGGAATGAACTATTCCATAGGTCATTGCACAGGCGCACCGATAATATATTCCGCAGCATGACTACACAATACTACAGTACCTCTACGCACAGCACTGTTACAATCCTCAACTGCATGCACAGTACAGTAGGTTAGGCTAGGTGTTGTGAAAAGCACAGTCAACTTACGTGGAGCCCACTTGCGCGAAAATCAGAAGACCGGTCTGATCACTTCCACATTTACCTTGAAGAGTAGCAACGCTAAAAATTATTCCAAAGGAAGTTAACTTTAACTAAGAATATTGAACGACATCTCGACTATTTTGACCGACAATGGAAGCATCTAAGAGCAGATCTAAACCTAAACCTAAGACGAAAGATGTCGAAATGAAGGATGCAGAGGAAACGACAAAGGAGGAGAATAGCAAGGCTAAGGATGAGACTGAGACTCCAAAAGAAACCGATTTGATAACACTTGAAGGTACAAAATGCCATAAAATTAGAGGAAATGGACCCAAAATACATACTCAATGACCAATAAATGTAAAACAGTTGAAGGAAAAGTGTATGAAAATGATTAGGCTAGGGCTTATTCTGTATTACTAGGACTAGGGCCTAGGAGCCCATCCTAGCCTTAGAACGTTAGTAAGTCCTAAAGTTATGCCCTAATTTAAGTTCATTTGGCCTATTACATTTAGAAATATTTCTTTAACATAACTCACCTGAAATTATTATTTCTCATTTTGTCATAATAGTAGGCCCCAATTTTAGGCTACCTAGGGTGGGGGGGGGTGGACAGATGTCTGGCATTAGGCCGGACAGTCTGGAGTGCTCTGCAAACTACACATTTGTAAATATCTATGCACTTTGCTGGCTTCTGTATGTGAATTTACTTAGGGCCTATGCATTGACCACTGTGCAAACAAGACCTGTAGGCCTAGGGCCTACAGTTTCAGTGGAGTTAATATTATTCTTTTCATAGTTTGTTTCATAATTCATAGTTTTGAAATTTTACACAGCAATTGTATTCTGTACATTTATAAGTAGGCCAAGGCTAGTTTTAATATCTTGAAATATGCAAACTGCAAGGTTGTCCATAAGCTATGAAACACTTCTCAACTGGAGCAAGTAGCCCAAGTCATCTCTTGAGTCATCAATGTGTCTAAGTCTGAGAAAAGCTGGAGGAGGGTCAATTAGGAAACAACCTCTTACATGGTGGTTAATTTCAGGTGCCCGCCATGGGATAACGAGGAGTGTATTCTCATTTAGTACTATATACATTTAAGGACAAATAAAGAGTAGGTCTAGGAAAAAGGGGGTCCAGTGATGTAATTGGCCCCAGGAGCTGACCTGGTTCTTGATGCCTCTGAATGTGGCCTCCATTTTGATGTCATGTCAGTGGCCACCTCAGCCTCAGCTGATTGTGGGAAGTCTTGGTATGGTGCAACCCGTGCAAGTGGCGTCCAAATTTTTGCAAAACATTCACACTAACGGTTGTTTGATTGGCACAAGTAGCTTTTTCCTTACCATCAGGAAAATTTTCTTGATCATTACATTCCTTACTTAGTCTAGTCCTATTTGTGGCCATCTATGATCATGGTTGTATCAAATTCTCTCCAACAGAAAAAAATAAATAAATGCAGTTAATGCACATTAATTGCAGCATTGCATATTATACTGTAGATTTTGTAATAATAGGTCAAGTTATTCATTAGTGAATCTCTTCATACAGATGAATGATGTCCGTCAAATTACACCTTGCCCTGACCTGGCTATAAATTAGGCGCTCTTATATTCTTAATTGTTCTTCCAGACTTCAAGGAGCATGTAAAGCACATAGAAAAGGCAGTTTCATCCAAGGAAAAGAATTACATGTCAAGAGTTGTCCGTGCTCTATCATCTTCCAGAAGAAAGCTCAATCACAATGTTCTTAGAAAGTTGATAATGGGGTATTATCCACCAAACAATCCAGAAAAAGATGTCCTGTTGCCATTTTTGGATGAAGTAAGTATTAATAACATCCTTTAAAATACTATGGTTAAGTATTCATTTATAATCTTGAAGTTCCCTAAACTAATGCTCAAATGCTCATGTTCTCTCCCTGTAGTTTCCCAGGCTATATTCACCAACAACTTGATTGCATAAAATCTTGCTTTTGAATTCAAATGTCAAATGTCAGATTCATTCCACTTCTATAAAAGTAGCAGGTTTGCATTGTTTGACTCATTCAGTAATAGTATATATTTGTATGCTGAATGAAGTGTATGTAAATATCACCAAATCCATAAATTATTATCAACTGTGGATCATTTTGGATGTTTTGATCTGATTTCTTTCCAGCCAATGGATACGGAAACCGATAAAATCAACTTTAGACCGAGGAGTGCCAAGGCCCATCTGCTGCCCCTCCTTCCAGAGCTTGATGTCTATTTCCATCTTTTAGTTGTGATTCATTTGATAGATACAAAAAATAATAAAGATGTGAGTACAAATCATTTCACTTAAAAGTATGCAACTTTCCTGAGGTTTCTAAATGAAAGTTGATTTTGTAATGACCTAGGAACGAGAGAATCAACAATTGTTCGTCATTCAATGCTAGAGAGGTCTACATCTATGTCTTCAGTAATTTACATACTTGAATACTTTTAATAGACAAATTTAAGAGCTGGTTAGGTTTCTATAGCTGTTCTGAGAATTTTAAGGTTATTCACCATTAAAATATGCTGTATTCCTGGAGTGCTCTTTTAAGCCGAAATTGATGGTGATGCCAAGTCCCTAGTGCAGGCCTTATTTTAACGTTAACCCATTGTGTCATAAATGTTAAATTACTCAACCAAAATATGTTCTTTGTAAATTCATATGAACAACAGAACAGCCTTGGATGAGATACGACACCACCTGTTCTTGACCAATTTGTAATGAACTGGAAACGTGTTTATTAGATTTCACCCCAATGAATCCTATAGTATGATTCTTTATAATACTTTGGTTTGAAATGAAGGATTACAATAAGGCAAAGCAGTGATGCAGTAAATACAGCCATTGTTGTTGTAGTCACCTATGTTCCACTATTACAAATAAGTACAAATGATGCCAACATCCCCTATAGAGCCATTGTAATGAATTAAATTATTGACTCAACTTGAAGAATATAAAATTTAGTCAACATACAGTAGCTTTAAAATGGATTGACTCTTAACAAATCCAGCAGGGAGCTGATTATAAGAGTAGAATGCATTCTTTGTTTTTTAACTCTCAACGATTCTTCCGTGACCCCTTTGTCACATTCCTTTAAAAATTATGTGACATGGACTGATTTGAATTGAATACTGTGCAAACTCGTTGAGGAATATTAAATGCCGTCTTGTTTTCTAGGCTGTAAGATGTTCGGATCTCTTGGTGGCCAAATTGGACGCCATTAATAGACGGACAATGGATCAGCTATCTGCCAAGGCTTACTTCTATCACTCTAGAACGTATGAACTCACAGATCAGCTAGATAAAGTCAGAAGGTAACTATCTTTAATTTTACTACCCTCTCCTCCTCCCCAACCCCTCTTAAAACTGTTAAACTTCTTAAAATGCGGTTGAACAGTTTTAGGTGTTTAAAACCAACATTGAATTCTACAGAGATAAATACTACATCATGAAAAAAAGAACAATAGATGCTGAAGAAATACATCAGTTCGTAACAGATGTTTTGGTTTAAAAGGACAATTTAACTTGGCTACTATTTTGCCTTACTTTGCAAGCAGTTTGTGTAAACCTTACTTTTTATTATTTTTAATTATTTTTAATGTAGAGTGTGTATATCATGAATATACAAGGAGACCATCATGGATGTCTAGGTTGTACTTCATTCAGATCTTTGACTATGAAGTAGCTTTGGCAGTTTAATCTAACCTTCCAAGTATTACTGAAAAGATGATTGGAATTGGTCACACTAGGCAACCTTCTCAGGCTTTCTTTTCATCAAATGAAAATTAACAAGCCCATCAGTAGAAGATTTGAATTCTTTTGCCAGCATTATCTCATGTTAAAAGTTAAACCTACAACTTTATAAATATTTTAATCTTTCACTTCAGCAATTTGATGATTTTAACCATTTTGATTTGGATATCAAAATTAACTTGATTAGTCAACTTAATGACTTAAACTTGGATTCATGTTGATAGGAATTGAAAACAATAAATAAAAACTACTCAAATGGGTCGCTTTAATGTTTTATGTATCATCTCTCTCTCTCTCTCTCTCTCACTCCTCTCATATTTTAGCTTTTTACATGCCAAGCTGAGGACGTCTACCCTCCGCCACAATATTGAGGCTCAAGCTACGATTCTGAATCTGTTGCTGCGCAACTATCTTCTCTATAACTTATACGACCAAGCAGACAAACTTGTCACAAAGTCCACCTTCCCAGACCACGTCTCTAATCATGAGTGGGCCAGATTCCTCTACTACCTCGGTAAGTTCTTGTCTGCACAATCGACCAAACACAGGGGGTGGGGGGGGGGACGGGGAGGGACATGATATTATGTTGATCTGTGATCTTATGCTATTTGAATTGAAGGTTGATAGATATTTCAAGGCTAGTTCATTGTAAAAGCCATAACAAAGCAACTGTAAATTAGTTTGTTCAGCCAAGTTTCATAGTAAATGCTATAACAAAATAACTATAAAGTAGTTGTTAAGCCAAGTTTGATAGTTAATGCCATAATAAAGTATCTATAGCTTAGTTTGTTCAGCCACGTTTCATAGTAAATGCCATAACAAAGTAACTTCAAATTAGTTTGTTCAGCCAAGTTTCATAGTAGATGCTATAATAAAGTAACTATAAATGAGTTTGTCAAGCCAAGTTTCATTTCAAGTATAGTGAAGCAAAAGGTTTGAAATTTATTTTCACTTAAATGTATCATACTACTCTGAAAAAAAGGATCTGTTTAACAACTATAAATTAGTTTGTTTAGCCAAGTTTCATAGTAAATGCAATAACAAAATAACTATAAATTAGATTGTTTAGCCAAGTTTCATAGTAAATGCCATAACAAAGTAACTATAAATTAGTTTGTTTAGCCAAGTTTCATTTCAAGTATACTAAAGCAAAAAGTTTGAAATTTATTTTCACTTAAATGTATCATATTACTCTGAAAAAAAGTATCCGTTTGACAAAATGTTGGGGATTGAATCAAATTCATTACTTACTCAATCAATTGTATTCACTTAGTGAAACCAGAGAAGGATGTTTGGTTTGCTTATTTGCAATTTTTTTTTTAAGAAATACTCACATGTTTTGGAAACAAATCCTGACAAAACTCTAAAACTTGCTGTTAGGCGCTAAAATGTTATAGCGCATCGTTTGATATGAAAAGAAGATATGTGTCGGTGTGTGACCTAACAGTTCTATAACAGTAGTGAGTGCTCAAACAGTTTGTAGTGCATCATTTAGATGTGAAGTTGTTATGTATCTGGAGGACTTATACAGGGATATTCTTGTTTGATGTCTAGCTTACCTATTAAGTTTTGAAATACTGAGAGCAATAGTTAATGTTGTGTTATTGACCTTTTACAAACAAGTAAGTTGAGCTGCATATGCTTTTGAGATGTCATAAACAGATTTTGTTCACATCATCCAAATTTAATCTTGGTATTCACTAATTTCACTTACAGGGAGAATCAAAGCCATTCAACTCGAGTATTCCGAGGCAGAGAAGAATTTGACCCAAGCCCTGAGAAAGGCTCCACAGTCAACGGCTGTAGGATTCAAACAAACGGTATGCAGAGATGCCAACCAGTACGATTTTATCGTATTTAGTACTATAAAACAAGTGAAATACGATAATACGATATTGCCTCTTGAAAATACGATTTTTAAAAAGAAATATATAATAATTTTTAAAGGAAGCGGAATCGCATAGAAACATGTACAAGTAACCCCCCAAACCCTATCAAACACGTTGAACAACGAGCCTACATGGGCGGGAAAAATGCGGAATCGGCAGCTTTACAATTTTTTCATTAAATGTTAATGAAAAAGCAAACATTTTACTTGCCCGTTCTTACCAGTAAAACATTTTACTGGCCCGTGGCCAACGGGCCAGTGGTAGTGTCGAGTTTTCGTGATATTTCTCTCCAAA
The DNA here is from genome assembly GCA_020650975.1 of Apostichopus californicus. Lineage (NCBI taxonomy): Eukaryota > Metazoa > Echinodermata > Holothuroidea > Aspidochirotida > Stichopodidae > Apostichopus > Apostichopus californicus. Next base: position 39,907 of record JAIPMN010003091.1, on the reverse strand, counting down.
ATCCAAAATTTTTTTTTTAGGATATTCAGTCTGTTTTTTTGTGTCAAGAGGTTAGCATCTCTGGCAATGATAAATGTCAGATTCGTTGAAGGTGCAAAGTTGTTGTATATTGGTCAGTAATAAATGTAGACACAAGCATAGGTAGTCGACCTGACTGAGAAGACCTTCATATGATATTAATTATTTTACTTGAGTAAAACTGAAGATTCATCCAATGATAAACTGCAATTTTAGAATTGAAATGTGGCCAGGTTCTCCGAGAAGTAGAACAAGTTTGTCTCCCAGAAATGTTCAAATTAAGATTCTTTTATCAATTTTCTTCCCGATTTTGTTTTCCTCAGGTGCACAAGTTAAACATTATTGTACAGTTGCTGCTCGGAGAGATCCCAGACCGATCTCTCTTCCGTGAAAAGATTTACAAGAAAGCTCTGGCTCCATACTTTCAACTTACACAAGGTTTGAGAGAGTTTTTATTGTTATCATGATATTCTTTGAAACGCTAAGTCGTGCTCGAGCGAGGCTGTTCAAAATCTTAAAGTGTAGTTCAAAGCAACTGCATAGCAAAGAGGATGTGTACTCAGCCGTAGGGTCAGTGGTATTCAGATATTTCATGGGAGATATTTTGGTGCAATGAAGTCAACACAAGATTGTTTAGATGGGTGGCACAGTCACCTCTTACGGGATCTGCAGCATTTCTGCAGAGGGCCCTGTCATATCTGTCCTATAAGTGCCATAGATACAGTTCTGGGTCCAAATGCATGTGATTTATTCCATTTACAGACCTCCAAAGAGTTTGTATAGTGCTGTAAACATATCTCAACCTATGTGCTAGATGTGAAAATATGTTTAAAAATAGATCTGGTCTTCAGAAGAATGCCAGGTATAAGTGTTCAGAATGTTATTTATTAAGTTATTAATTTTCTACCTCTCTAACTTTCCTCTTATTTCATAAAACTACCTGTTGAAATAAGTGGGTAACTGCTGATCTTCTTTGATCGGAAGTGTTTAATTACTGAGGAGATCATGCTTGATAAGTCTGTTAATCCGGCAGTCTGACTCTTGTTCTTTTCGCTACAGCTGTTCGCACTGGTAACCTGGGTCTCTTCAATCAGGTTTTGGAGACGTTTGGGTCAAAGTTCCAGCAAGATGGCACGTACACCCTGATCATACGACTCCACCACAATGTAATCAAGACCGGTGTGAGGATGATTAGTCTCTCATACTCTAAGATCTCCCTGGTCGATGTGGCTAAGAAACTACAGCTTGATAGCCCGGAAGATGCAGAATTCATTGTTGCTAAGGTATAGTAGTTCACTTTGCAAGAGTAAGATTTGGATGGAGTTTGTGTCTTAGAGTTTGTTTTGCCAGTTTGTTAGGTGGCTTCTTAATGAATATAAGATGTATATTGCTTTGAGTTGATGCCTGTCAAATATCACAGGTCAAAATGAGGGTGTGAAATCTCAACAGTGAAAAGTGGATATTTATGATACTTTGCCAAGTACCCGTTACTCTCATGGGGGGCTTAAAGCCTCATCTGAGGTTATCAGAGGTCAAAATGTGAGGAACGTGAGGGTGGAATATTTCAACAAGTGAAAAGTGGATATCTTTGATACTTTGCCAAGTACGTGTTACTCTCATGGGGGGCTTAAAGCCTCATCTGAGGTTATCAGAGGTCAAAATGTGAGGAACGTGAGGGTGGAATATTTCAACAAGTGAAAAGTGGATATCTATGATACTTTGCCAAGTACGTGTTACTCTCATGGGGGGCTTAAAGCCTCATCTGAGGTTATCAGAGGTCAAAATGTGAGGAACGTGAGCGTGCAATATTTCAACAAGTGAAAGTGGATATCTTTGATACTTTGCCAAGTACCTGTTACTCTCATGGGGGGGGGGGGGTTAAAAGCCTCATCTGAGGTTATAAGAGGTCAAAATGTGAAGAACATGAGGGTGGGATATTTCAACAAGTGAAAAGTGGATATCTATGATACTTTGCCAAGTACCTGTTACTCTCAAGGGGGGGTTAAAGCCTCTACCATACTGTGTATATATGTTTTATTTGTCATTCTTTACATCATTACTATGGTAAGTAGTCACGTAGTATTGCTTATACTGTTATATCTCTTGCTATGGTTAAAAGAAAGTTGACTCCTAGTACACTTATTTCAGCATAGATTCCTGTACTTGTTTGCACCTTCATGGATGTGTACTCACACTGTACTCACAGACACCAGTCTATTACCAGTACAGGTGCTAGGTTAAGTACTCATACTCACTCTGAGAGCCTTGTACTCGTACTCGCATGGAGGGGAACTCTATGTGTACTCTTAGCCATGATGTTGCAACCTTGCTAGTCTGCTATACAAATACACTTCTGTTATCGTTGCAGGCTATACGTGATGGAGTGATAGAGGCAACCATTGACCACGAGAAGGGCTTCATTCGGTCTAAGGAAACGGTCGACGTCTATGCAACCCGTGAGCCTATGAACGCCTACCATCAGCGAATCAGCTTCTGTCTGGACATCCATAACCAGGCTGTCAAGGTAAGGTTTAACTTACATTTGTTTCATTTCTCTTGGATAAAAGTTGTTTTTTCTCTTCACAAATTTTTAGTCCTTTGAGCAAGATTAGAAAGCATTGATTTTTTTTTCCAACCATTACTTGGTTAATATTAATTGGTGACTTAAGTATTGCTTTTTAAATGATGGAATATTCAAAGGCACAAAAACTCATTTGATGTAATGTACCTCTTGGTATGATTAAGATTTTTGAAGATATTTTGATAAGTGTTGATATTAGTTCTGTCAGGCAGGTTCAGCTAGATATACTTTGTAAATGTCAGATGATATATACTAGATATATATCTTACAAAAAATATCTTAAAAACTTATCAGAAATATGTTGATGAGTGTTGAAATGTTCAATCAGTTTTAACTATAATTACCTACAAATTTCTGATGATACAATTTCCATATCTTTAAGAACCTACAAAACTTGTGAGTAATACAGTCAAGTAACTAATATAATCATCAAACAGTCTGTTACTTTTCAAGTAGCATCTAAACTCAGGCCTATCCTACCACATACTAGTAACAGAGTTAACAAGCCTACCCTTATTTGCATATAAAAAATCGGAACTGAAGTTACCATTGTTAGTATCTCATAAGACTCATAGCTTACTAATTGCACCATTTTGGATGAGAAGAAAAATCTTTATAAAGTTCTGAAAAATGATTGTAGAATGATCTGGAGTGCATCTGGTCAGAGCAATTTGTTGATGAAAGAATACCGGCAACTTTAATGGAGGATAACATCGTTTTGACTTTTTTTCACAGGCCATGAGGTTTCCTCCTAAGTCATACAACAAAGATCTGGAATCTGCAGAGGTAAAGAACCCAGTATTTTACTCGGTTTGCAACAAAAAAATCAAATAAATCTGGGCAATGGAATTGACTTTTACATACATAAATAATATTTATGTAAAAGTTATCTTGCCTGAAGTTTGCATCACAATTATCCCAATTCCCCAGTAATTGGTATTCCATGGTATATATGTATATGTATATGCCATGAACTACCAATTATTGGGTTTATTATTATTAGTTTGTACTGTAAAACTTGAAAAATGGGGGTGGGAGGGGGCATGATGGGATGAGAGGGGGGCTTGGAAATAGGGTGGTGGTTGCCTAGTTGGCAAAATTGAAGGCATTTCTATGCCTCATTTGGTAGCTTGGTGTTCTCTGTTACTTGAATTCCCACCCTATTCTGTGAAAACACATTCTACCTGGTTTTCTTAGATTTGCTTATCTTTAGAAGAGATATATTCTGAGTTATTTATTACTATGATATTTATTATTACTTATTAAATCAAATATTTGTTACAGTTTAATGAGGTCTTATCAAGAAGATTGTGAATAAGCATACAATTTTATTGACATACAAAATGACTTGTCATCCTATCTTTTTTGTTTTAAATTATACTTTACAGTCAGTTTCTTTATAGGTTTTATTTTAGTTAAGACTTAACAACAACAACAAACAAAAACAACAAACAAACAACAAACAAACAAACAACAACAAAAACAAAACCAACAAATAACAAACAACAACAAAAGCACACACACACAAAAGGAAAAGTATGTTATATTTCAAGACAGGGAAAGTTATTAAACATGGGGAAAATAGAATTAAATCACAATCATTTGTATTCAAAAAAAGACAAGAGGATGGCACTGTTTTATAATTCAGTTGATAAATCTTAATATCTAAATATAATTCTCCATCTTCTTGTTTCCAATCGCTTCTTGATTATATTTTCTGTTTTTATAGGATCGTAGAGAACGAGATAAACAAGACTTGGAACTGGCTAAAGAGATGGCCGAAGATGACGAAGATAGCTTTTAGATCCTTCTTGTCCATCAGGATCCAGTTTTTTTTTGTTCTTTTTTTGTAAAGATTGTTTCTTTATCCGGCAAGGATCTCGACTGCATCATCTGACTCATTAGGACAATTTCTCTATTTGTAAAGATTGGTAAAATGTCAGCAAGGATATCATCTGCATCTCCTTATGGATTTGGCCAATATTTATGGTAAAAAGATTATATATCTAAAAGACGGCAAGAACATGCACTGCATCGATCTGTAAACCCATCCGTTCAAAGTTAAAATCGAGGAAACCGCAACATCATATATCATTTTTTAAGCGGAAGGATTTCTGTCAATCCTTAAATTTCACACCTCATCCCTCAGCTCTCCCCATCCCTGCAACTCTCTCAAGCATCTAGTTAAATGTCAATGCAATCGGTTGCTATAAAGTGTTCCCTCATGCTCAAAATGGTGTGATCCAGCTGGCAAATGGTTGCTGCCACTGCTCACAGTCGTATATATAAGTAAGATAAAACCATAAAAACAAACCTGCAACAGCCATTCTTAAGTTTCCAGACCTGCAACCGACATTCTCATGATTCCCAAAATATCCTGTCACGCTAATGCTTTCATCTAGAAATATATTCTTGCGTTATTTAACTTTGTTTGGCAGAATAAGCTGTATTGCAAACACAAACTATTTGCTGCCAGGGACTACTATAAAGTGAGGGAAGGAAATTTGCTAGATATGCTAAAATGGCCACAATTCTTTTTACCAAAATACAACACACTGTGAGCATATCTCTGACTGTTTTCTAACGATTAGATGTAATTCGATCATATTCTTGGCCTGTGAGATGAATACATTGTGTTTCCAGATGTTCTTGTGACAGAAATTGAGCAGGTGTCTTCCGATGAATGTGTTACCATCAAGGAATGTTTTCCTTTCTTGCTTCACTTAAGTAGAGTTTGTTTAAACATTGACGCTGTTGCTACTCGAAAGGAAACAAATTTTTTAGCTTTCTTCCAGATGTTACTTTAAATAATATCAAAATTTAGTGTCCATTGTCAGCAAGGTCGTTTGTGGGTATCGCTCAGAGAACTCATTAAACGCTTTACGATGGTGATATTCTCTGTCAAGCTTTGTGAGTAACGATACTTTGAAAATACGTGGTATATCAAGAAATCTTATTGAGTAGTAGCTAATGTCTGCAAGGATTATGTTGGCAACAGTTTTGTGAAATCATTAGTTTTCAAGTTAATAAACATTGTACAAAGTATGCATGAGCTTAACTTGCTATTGAAACTTGGTCACTGGGGGTTTACTTTAATGTCACCATTGGTTGGTGTTAAAGCAACTTTAATAATGGGTATGCTTCACAATTTGGCCACAGTTTGACTGAACCTGTCCAAATGTTTTGTTCCCAACAAGGTTGCATTTAATAAATGATATCAGGACTATTAATAGCCTTACCAGTGACTGACCGTTAAAAACGTTTACCCTTTTGAATATGCAAATTAGCCTCTGACTGTGTTACATCTGCTAGAAATTGGATCTATACCCAAATAGTTTCATGCTTTCTCCTTTCTTTTTAGGGGGTGGGACACAAAATTTTGGGTCAGCAATTTTTATTTGTAGTATTAATGCAGCAAAGAATTAAGGTTTGTGCTCCTTTACTTGGACCTAAGGGTATGCAAAAACAAGCGGCTGTTTTAATATCAATATCGGAACTTTGATGGAGATGATATCCCGCTGCTCATTCTCAAATTGATAAACTTGTCATCCTCTAAATATGTAATGCTAGCCATGTTTGTATCTGGCTCATCTGTCTTGTATGATGATATATATACTTGCTGGCTTTAATTACTTGTAACAATCAATTACAAACCGGTTTGGCTGTTACTACTATAGCCTTGGATTTAACTAGATTTGGGAACACTCAAAACAATTTTATACATAATTTGTTGTGTAAAACTGAAGAAGACAAAAAAGAAGAATAAATAAGGAAGATTTTTGGATGTTTTCATTAGTAGATTTGTTAAAACTTGCTCTAAGCAAGGAATTAATGTCAACAATATACAGTAGTGTATTTCTAGTTTCATGGCATTCATTTAAGAGAATGAATAATAAATTTTGGTCTGTAATAAAATGTTTTTCTCCTTTGTTTTTGATTATTATATTGTTGTTGTTGTTGTTAAATTGGTTGAAGCTTTTGTATTATCTTAAGGATTAAGTAAAGCCAAGGTAAATATTTATTATGGTGGTTTGGATGGAGATTATCGTTCTGACTTGTAGTTATTTCTGGAAGAAGCCACATGTGCCTAAATTCTGTTGTTTATCTTTCTCATCACCTTCTTTGGGCAATCAGATCAGATACTTGTTAGGTGGGTCCAGGAATGGAGGAGTGGCCATGAGGTAGTTGAAACTGACTCCCATGTACAATGGTCTAGTGGTTCTTGTGCAATCAAATATTTTAGAGTGGGTGTGCATTCTGAGGCATAGTTAGGCTATAAATTGGGGTCTATTATTAGGTCTACACACATCGTTGTACTAATAACAATTGTTATTTGTACATGGTTGAAGAAGGGATGGGCAGGGGTTTGTGTACATCAAATAACGCGCAAATAAGCACTAAAGCAGGTCCATAGATGGAAATGGAAGAAAAAGAGAGATTTGATCTGCCTCATTTGTGTAAGATAGATAATTTATTTTTACTCATGAATCTCCGTGAAAACGTTATTCAGACTCCATGGACTCCGTAGAACGTTCAATACACTATTGCAAATTTTGTTGGCATAGCGCCGCTATATTGGCTGACCTCAATGGGCGTGATGTACGAGACCTGATACTCTCAAAGGTATGAAGTGACAGTAGGCTATTGCTTCTTTGATGGGGTCGGGGAGGCTGGTTGGATCAGGGAAAGTATGATGACAGCAACACACACGTTGCTGAGCAGTACCCGAGCAATGTTACATTTTTTTTATGCCCGTGCAAACATGGCAACAAACCCGAAAGAAATGGGCAAAGAAAAATATTTTACTTTCACAATCATGCAAGAATCATCAGTTAACATTTCTCATTGGCCGCCAAAAACTCGCAGATGATGAATATGAATTATACAATTCCATAAAGTTTTGACAGCTCTTTTATGGTTAAATGCCGCGTCACCTAATATATGGAAGTGGGGGAGTGGGCGCACGAAAAATTAGCGAAACATTTTTGGGCTCCTAGTGGGGGAAGAGGACGGGGGTTATTTCCTTAAACTCAGATTAACAGGATTTTCAGGTAGAACAAGTAAATTATATGGTCGGTAGAAGCTGTGCCAATGCCCCGCTCCCTTGCAATCGTCATTATATCGTGAGGCATGTCTATCATAGTTTATGATTGAAGGTAACATTTGTGGTTATGTTTATGGTGATGTTTATAATTGTGAGTCTACCCCAAATTGGTTTTCAATTGTTGTGCAATGATCGTACCATAAACAACACTATTTAAAAAATATTAAAAATTATCATTTTAAATGGATTCAATTTTTGGTCAAAACAGGAAAAAGGAAGACAAGGTAAAACAAGGAAATAATGTACGTATATAGGTGCTGAATGTGTGTCACGGTATAAATACTGCCCGCCGACAAAATGCTTTTACTTGGCTTGGACCCGAACTAACCGGTCCGCCAAAGAACCATCATGCATTTAGCCCGGGAATTCTGAGTTGGAGGGGCACAAACATTTAGTAGGGAGGTGCAGGCGCGTAGCCAAGGGGGGGCAAAGGGGGCAGCCGCCCCCCCCCCCTTGAGCATAATTTAATGTTTTTATGATATCGCTAGTATTTTTCAAAAGAGAAAATGCTAAGATGCAACTTGCAAGGCCTGGGAAGTGCCATTTCCAGCGATCTGGGAGGCATTTCCAGTCAAAATTTTCTTGTGCGCTTCGCGCCAACATGGTGGCGCTATGCTTAGATAGTTTGCAATGCCGAATCTACAGTTTCGCCCCTCCCTTGGCTAATTCCTGGCTACGCGCCTGGGGAGGTGCAAAATACCGTTTGGTGCCCTGTAACTTTTTAATTATTTTTACACGTCATGAGTGAGAAAGGTCAGTGCCTTAAACATGAAACAAATGTTGAATGATGTGCGACAGCGCGATTATTCTTAGATTAATCTATGGGTAGTTTTCAATGCTGAATACACATCATAACGGTAATTTACAGTCAGCAGAGCAAGTATAAAAGTAAATAACTCAATTCTCAAACCTGGAAACACTCGTGTCATTATTCAGGTCTGCTATCGAACTTGGCAATTGATAATTGACTTCACGTTCACTATGTACGAAAAAAAAGTAGAGGAAGAAAAATTTCCCTGTAATACCCATCAAATACCGTCACTATGGTATAACGTATATAAGTAAACCGGTATGAAATCCTACGTAGCCTAACCTTTATGCCTGAAACACCAAAGTACAAAAGAAATCAGCTAAGAAACTAGTCAAGTTCAACGTTTGCTTTATTGCAAAGATAGGTATTATGTGTACATCTTCCCCTTCCCTGCTTTCCAGTGGAATAATCAGTTGCAAGTTCTTGTTAGTCCCCCTTACCCCTGTCCCTCCTCCACCCCCCCCCCCCGATTTTTATATCCCTCTACATACTCCGCCACTACCAAATATTTTGGTTTATTCATATCTAATAGGTCCCCCGCTATAAGCGCGCTTTATGAGGACCTGCTTCAGTGTGCGGTAACTTGCTAAACACTCCCCGATTTATCAATTGTGTATTACACGGAAGTGTTTTTAGGGCTCTTTCGTAGCTGTGCACAGTACATGTACTACGTATGCAGTTAGTGTGCATAGTGACCTACATGTATTACTATCACACACTTAATTACGCAGAGATAGGATAACGAAGTACAACAGACAACTGAAAGTCTACTGTGTAGTTTTCTTCTTCGATTGTGTGGGACGTCCACTGTCTGTTGAGGATTGTTTCGGAATAATTGTGAAAAATTAATTCGCCAGGATGAATCAAAAGTGCCCAAATTGCAGTAAAACGGTCTACCCGGTTGAAAAATTGTCCGCGTTAGACCAGGTAAGCATCGGAAGCTGGTAATCCATGAGTGTGTACTCACACCTGTGCAATAATGTAAGAAGTGAGGGCTAAAGTTAGGCCTTCTGCAACTTAGGCTAAACGTTTTAAGGTCAATAACAGGGCGCTGTGTTATGCCTAACGTTGTACTTATAGTATGGCGATGAGTTGTGTGGAGTTCTGACTTGTCTTGCGAGGACCTGATTCCTCTTAAATCGCAGTAAATCTTTATGAGAAAAGATGCTGGTAATGCTACTCTTACGAGGAGATAGGAAGTACAGTGCTGAAAGGCTGGCTATAGCATCCAGGGATGGAAATTGTTGTTGAAGTCCCTGCAAACATATTTGCTAGTAGGCCATATTTTTTACTTTTTTTTCCTTTCATGAAGGAAAACATACTTAACCCTAAATATTTGGTAAATTTCATCCCTAGATGAACTACCAGGCTCAGATCCAAAGTTGTGGGGGAGGGTGAGAGGGGGTGGGAAAATAGAAAAGTGGGGCTTACAGCCATTTTCAACTTCACACAAAAGCTTATTAGTAGCAAAGTTTTATCTATTGCAAAAAGCCAGTGTAGGAAAATATATAACAATTAGATGGTCTGACATTTTGAATTTAAACTTAGAAAACATTAAAAGACACAGATGGACAGGCCAGTCACATTGGACAAATGAGCAATGAATGCTCATTTAAAATAGAGTTTGTATGGAATATCATTTAGCAAGTAACACCTTATTATTAACATGACTGTTTTAAGTAAGAGGCTAGAACTATGGTCATAATTTACAAATGTAGTTAGAAGAAATCAATGCCATAAATTGAATTCTTCCTTTGTGTTCTTTCTACAGACATGGCATAAAAGTTGCTTTAAGTGTGATGTCTGTGGCTTGACATTGAATATGAAAACCTACAAGGGCTATAACAAGAGGCCATATTGCAATACGTAAGTATGCAGAGTTCGTATCCAGGATCTGTCAAGTATATATACAAGAATGTAGGCCAAGATTTTCCACCAGTTTCAACCATAATAGATTTAGAATGTTTGCTTTATGTCTGATTATAGTTCAAAAGTCAGTTTAGTTCACAGTGGATAATGAAATTATTAAATTTGACTGACATTACTGCATCTTCAGTTGATTTAAGGTCCAAGGTAGTTAATAGAAAAAGTATGAATGTAAGACCATGGAAAACCAGAATTAGAGATTGAAGGATGAAGTGCCTACAGACATTATATGCCTTTGCTGGAAAGTGTAGATTTTTGGCCAAATAAATGTATAAATTTTATTTCAAAATTTGGCAAAAGTTTTGTTTTTTCTTTATTCTCAGCCACTATCCAACTACTTCATTTACTGCTGTGGCAGATACTCCAGAGAATCTTAGAATAAAGAAGAACACCAATCAGCAGAGTCAAGTAAGTCATAATGAGTTTACGACCAAGGTTGCATATTTTCTGATCAGGCTACTCGTCAATAAGTACAGGGCATTGTGTAGTGATCTCTCATTTGTCATCTTCAAGGAGGGGTAAAGGAATCTAGATGTGATCGTGTATATGGTATACATGTGTGACCATGTCCCTATTTGTGTGTGTGTGTTTATGTCTGAATGTACCTTGCAGTAGCTCTTGTCTTTAGATCTATACATAAGCCATTTTACCACATATGGTTTGCATGATTTTTTGTTGTGTCAAAATGCAAATGTATTGGCCCTCTCATTCTGGAATATTCAGTTTTAATAAAGTGGGTTTTTTTTTTTTTTTTTTTTTTTTTTTTTT
>JAIPMN010003091.1:0-20832 GCA_020650975.1 Apostichopus californicus | reverse complement strand
GGGGGGGGGGGGGAAATCAGAGAAAAAGAGATTATTACGGTATTTCAATTGAGTGTTATGTTTAACACCTGGTGGTAGTTAAGGAATGGGAACTTGTACTGTAGGGGTGGATAACAATCTTTAATATACATGAGCGGCCTAGAACTTCTAGCCCTGGATTTGTATCCATGGTCATCATTAGAAGGAAGCTAAACGTATTGTAAGCAGCTTCAATACATACAGTAGTAAAGTAGTGTATAGCCAGGGAGCTGCTACTCTGCTCCCTGGTATAGCAAATGCTACAGAAATATCCCCATATACAGTAAATATCATATTGTTAAGTTCAAGGCTAAAGTAAACATCGTGGAAGCCAAGTGGGCATGAACAAGTTAAAAATAAACAATATTATCTTTCTTTGTAAACTAATTTATTAGTTATTGAGCTGACCTAGAGAGAAAAAAATTAGGACAAAGTTTAGATTGCCTAAATTGGAATTTCAAGGAAAAAGAAACAAAACAAAAGTTCTATTCTCCCACCAAAATAAAGGGGTGAAAAAGATGAACTTGTTCTGTACGTGTAGAAAGTCGGACTTACTGTATCTATACAGTACTATAAAAGTTGATTATGTTATAAATTCTAAATTGATTGAAACATTATGTTCATACATTCTGTCTGATATCTCCTTTGGTGTGTGGGGAGGGAGAAGGGGGATGGTGTCAGAGAATGTAGATGGGGAGAAGAAGAGCATCTAAAAGACCTACAGATCTGTATTTTTGTGATCTTGCTGTTAATGCTTTTTCAGAACTGTTAAGTGTAGTACAATATGACACACTGTGTGTACATGTACTTGTGTACATGTACTTGTGTGCAAAACTGAATACTTCCACTTTCTGCACTATAATCCTGCTCTCCATAGTCATGGTCCAGCAGGTACCAAAGGAAGAAATCTTTCTGAATTCTCCATGAATCATAGACTCAAAGCTGATAATCTTTGACCCTCCCAGTTTTAACTGCTTGATGCTTTCATTGAATTATAAAGAATTCCCATGAATAGTTGCCCACATATTAGAAGGTAAAGTGGTCAATGGTTTAGGAAACCAAAAGTATGAAAAGAAGTATGCAAAGTACTGTATTAGTTCACAAAATCTTCCTGCTCAAAGTAGAAAATTTTCAAGTGATATTATTAGCCTTACTTTTAGCCTTAGAAATATAATGAAAGTCATAAAACTGCCTATTAATTTAAGCTATTAGCTAAGAATTCAATTGTCTTACACTCTTCAAAGTATTTGTTTGTTAACGGTTCTCAAAATCTGTGATCGAGCTAAATTTATGTCATTTATCATTATTAAAATTTCAATTGTTTTGATTTCAAAGTTAAGATGGCAGATCAGAGGTTCTTATCAAGTATTAAGCCTGTGGATCCGGTCTTATCCTTCACAGTTTCGTTCCAGCCTGTGAAATATATCGATCTTTTAACAATCCCTTTGGGCTATACAGTATGCCTTTACTTTTAGAAAGGCTTATACTGTGGGCTGGAACAGGTACAGTAGTGTACACTGCAGTAGGTAAAAAAAGTACTACCTTACATGAATGCCTTATTTGCTATGGTTGCATACAGTGTACATCTTGTTAAGTATGTAGTATATCACGTGCATAAAACTGTACAGTAGTGTACACTGCAGTAGGTAAAAATGTACTATGCCTTGTTTGCTATAGTTGCATGTGTATATCTTGTAAAGTATATAGTATGTATATCATGTGCATAAAACTGTACAGTTCGTCTACACTGCTGTAGGTAAAAATGTATAATGGATCTATTCATAGAATACCAGTTTTTACTTTGATCTATGTGATAAGTGCACACTGTACTGTACATATGTCATATGATATGTGTTTATGAACAGCACACCTGGTATATATGTACAGTATCTGTATGGTCTGCATACCCTTATAGATCTGTTCATCTGATATAAAACTACACTGAAATAGTTTAGTTTTAGTTTAGTTGCTCAGGTCAATGTGAAATGTCACAGAAATTGAGGAAACATTCCCGCAACAATCTTGCTTTCCTATTAAAGTATGTAAAAAATTACCAGATATTAAACAAATCAGGTAATTAGTATTATTTCAATGTTTACTTAATTCAAGAGAGGTACGTAGAAGCTAATTTGTAATTCTACGGCATATATGTCAGCGGTATGTGTGCAAACTATGTGATTCTCAATCAATTGCATCAAAATTTTTGACACTATAAGGGTAAAGGATGACTTTATTTGCATATATTTTAGACAGTTTAATACCACTGCTGTCAGTGCAGGTTGTAATTTTACATCACTTTCATTGTTCGAGAAAATGACCCTTTCAATTACGGCTGTTAATTCAAGTGACTGGATTATATCGTCTGATACATAGAATATTAGGTCGGCTTCCTCACATACACAACACAAAATGGGAAATCATAATACTTTGTATGACCTCAAATGACAATAATGTTTACATTGTCTTACAAATGTTTACTTTATGTCATTAAAGGAACTGCTCCGTTATTTACATGAAGTTAAAAAAGACATGTTTCGGTTGGGTTATGAGAATTTATGAAACAATGGATTGACATTAAGGCCGGCACTGAAGAGATAATGTCATAACGGAGTTAGCCTTAATGGAGGATCCCAGAGGTTTTGGAATTATTTTAAAGGTGATTATCTTGAATTTAACCAGAATAGCTACTGTATGATTATTTTTCTTGATCCATAACAAAACCAGGACTTCAAAATTCTGCCTATTGTAATGTCATCCTTTAAAGTGTTGTAAAAGGTTGAGTACCCTCTGAAAGTCAGAAGTGCCATTAACAGTGTGTGGTTGTGATTTTAAGTGGTAAGTTATGTACGTGTATGGTGTTATACTAACACTAAAGCATTGAACCATTGATAACTGTAAACTTACTGTAGTGTTATAGGCATTTTAGTAATGCCTAAAGAATTTTGTTGTTTTTGAAAGGAAAAATAACAAAACGTACCGGTGAGTCACAGCCTCACTTGAAGTGATTGTGATGTATATGGTAGGCTAATAGGCTTCCTCCTTACTGTAACTGCTAACGTTCTCAGTTTGCAGTGTGGATCCTGTGTCAGATCTGGATAGAATATGTTAGTTTGTTGGTTTAATGTACACCTTTCGATCTTATAATTATGTCAGGTGCGTTAGTGGTAAACATGTTACTGTATATATATATGCAGACGTTTATATATATGCCCATCCAGTCAGTGTTCAAGATTCATGTTACAAGGAATAAACAACATTGATCACTGGTACGATGCAAGGAAGAACATATTTTAATAGCGTGACCCAGCGTCCATGGAAAACTCAGACGGTTTCAGACGCAAGAATGAAACGAAACGAAGATGAAGACGATATTTGAAAATATTACACGAGAGGAACGTATAGTCTGTATTGAATGTTCCATCGACAGAAATTTCATGATACAGACTGGTGAAAAGTAAAAAAATAATTAAAGATCTAAGCAAAACATACATATTTCATCATTTTTGAAAAATTTATAGCTATATCTGACATACTGTAACTAAGAAAACTTATGTAGTTGCCTAAGCTTTGCTATTTTCATATTTTCAGTGACTTTTTTTGTGCTGGTGGTATGATGCATTAAGCACCTGCTGTATCTACAGCATGTAAAATTAAGGGACTTGCATACATGTATCAGTGATAAAGTAACCAAACGTTACATAGGGTTTGGATTGCTATGATACAGTATGTGTGCGATTTGCATTTTTGCTTCTCTTTTATAAATTACAATGTCTGACGTGTATATAACATTTCCTTATATCCAAAGATGCGATGCCACCTCCTCAACAACAATATGAACCACCAGCCCCCGAACCTTATCACCAGCCCGAACCTGAGGACGAACCAGGTTTGAGCTATAAATAGACTACCGCTAATAGTCACACACACACACACCACCGCTTCTTAAATCAAATTCATTCCGCTATCGAATAACAAATCTTATTTTTGCCTAAGTCACTAGTCTGTTCGGTCAAACAGGCTTGGCACAAGGTTCAATAACCCACTCCATGGTGTTCGGTAGACTGGCTTCTTTTATTAACATAATTTTTTTTCTACCAAAATAGAAACCGAATAAAACGAAAGAGAAAAATATCAAGAAAAGGTAACAAGGATCATCGTAGAAATGTATGGAAAACTGTTTCTTTTCCGTCGATCATTATTCATAAATTGAAACTGATAGAATGACGTATAAATGGGTTGAAGTACTTTCTCTGAGTGCAGAATTTTTGTCGTTGTTTTGTCTTCTAGTTCTTAATCGCTCTTATTATCATTTCTTTACTTATTAACTTGAAATCAGCTCCGACTAATTTGTTAGCCATTAGTGGGGAATATTAAACAGGGTTTTACTAATCAAGACTCTTTTCATTTCCGTTTTCATTATAGCACCCATCGGCTTTTAATTTACAAACTCACAAAATTGCATCGACTTTTCTCCTTTCAGTTCCAACAGACATATTCGGTTTAATAGTTGAAACATTTGACAGCTCAAGTAGTTACTACAATAAATCACTTTCTGTTTAACTCGATCATGCCATTCACAATAATTTTTTCAGAAGATCCCGTCGTGGATTTCAATCGATCACTGCAGATCCTTTCATGTAGGGCTTTGCAAACTCTCTGCACTGTTGAATCACATTTTAGTTATATGTTTTTGAGTAGATTTTGAAGTTTACATGACATCCTTTTCAGTTCAAATTGCTTCATTTTTTTTTCTTTTTCTATTGTGTATTTTTACTCTCTAACATTGTTTCATGTGAGAGGTTCACATCATCAGAGTTTTCAATTATGTCTTACAGTCTGTAAGGATTTTGGGTATACCTGTCAGATGTGTTGATCACCTGATGCCACATTCCACGTAGCAGGGGGGGGGTAGCACATGGAGTTGGGTCAACAATGTTACGGTACCCTACGAAGTGTTACACAAAATATGAATTGCAATTGACCAAAGTAAGCCATACACCCTAGCAGATCTTTCTTGATATGCCAAGTGGAGGTTTCATGAGCAAAGAGTTTGTTTTGAATTTGGTTCCTTGACAGACACTGCTTTATATCAGTGTTAAAAAAAAATAAAAACATTACTATAAGGAAACATCATACTCTTATTTGAAATATTTGATATAAAAAATCATTAATTATGCTACTGTATGTAATTAACTACAGTTTAATAGGTTGTTATTGGATAGTTACAACATATAACTGATTAATAACCATCTCACAAAGCAACTACTTGAAATGGCTTGTTAGATTAAAGTGTACAAAGTATTATATTATTAGACTTTCCACAGTTTTGTAGCCCTACTGTATGTTGAGTGAATGTATATTCAATATACTTGTTATGTATATTCGCTTTCGGTAAGGAGTGGGTGAACAGTCATCAACATTGACCCCAAATATGCTAGAATGGTCACCCTCATGCTACAACTTTTGCCAAGCATAGACGACTGCAAAATCTCAAAAGTATTTTTCCTGACTGAGACATTTAATTGACTAATTGACAACTCGATGTCTGGAAGAACCTAGGGGCGTAGAACCATCAGGAAAGAACTTTTCAAAACTTGCAGCATACTTTAGTGTACTCAATTTTGGAAGGAGAAGGGGAGGGGTGGGGGGGGGGGGGAATACTGATCACTGTTCAGGTTAAAGTTTTATTCACAGAGGAGGTAAAGTAATCCCATCAGAATTTTAGCCTAAACATATGGTGGTGTACTACATTGATATACTAATACATATACTAAAATTTGCTGACTTTCATCAGGACCGTTTAATCTTGCTAATAATTTGCCCCTTCGAACTGCAGACCTTGTGACCCTCTTCGGTTGTCCCTGACAGTGGACACCGTAAAAATATATGAAAGAATTAGCCGGTCATTCTCGGTGTGAAATCCACATGCATAATTTGATGAAAGTCTCTGACAAACTTCAGTTGGTTTTGCACTGTCCATTCATCAATGAAGCTAACGTCAAGTGGTGTAACAGAGAACTACAGTACTGCCAGGGCACCACCTCCCCATTCAGTTGCCCTATATGCTCTTGAAAGAGCTCCATATGGTATCTGGCAGGTCCACTCTTTACCCATGGAATCTCAAAGTGATCCTCCAATTCTGCCATTGGTCCAACCCTCTTTTCATACTATTACTGACTACTATTGGCACATCATCTCTGGTGATGATATGGGATATAAATACCAGGATAAGTGTATACAAAGGTAACATGAACTGACTGTTACATTTGCTTCTGTCCAAAGATATACCGCCGCCTCCACAAGATATAGAACCACCACCACCACCCCCTGTACTACCTCAGGAAGAATCTGAGGAAGAATCTGAGGAAGAACCAGGTTTGAGCCACAAAAAAAAAAAAGGAAAAGAAAAAAAAGAGCGATAGCTAGTCACACACAAACACAGAGAAACACACACACACAGACAGATGACTGCATGTCTGATCTCTTGCACTCGTCCCTTTTTTACTTCACTTTTAATATGATCAATCAAACCTGATGCAAAGTATCAGCATAAAGTAATATCTTTACGAATAGGCTCAAGCACAGGTATAAATGGACTTAGGCTGTTAATCTACAGTATTATGAATGCTTGACCTAGCTATCGTGTAGTAATTAGAACTCCCTTTGATGTCAAAAGTCAGCCAATGAGGTTGTTACGATCATATGTCAAAGGTCATTTGACAAAAGCACCCACACAGCTATAGCACAGACACTGCCATAATCAAATACATTTTGAATTTTGCATAATTCTCTTTTCGTCTCATCAACCTTAAAACTAAACTGTTTCATCAATGTTTAGAGAATATTAGTGTTTAATGATCCGTTCAAGAAGAGACAGTTTAAGTTATTCAAATCCTCTGGTATTTTGTAAAGTGATATTTAAAGCAATTCCCTAGCATATAAGGTATACAGTATGGTACTATTCTTGCCTGTGACTTCACTTAAAACATCCTAAGTTACTGCAGTGCATTAATTGATATAAGTGCCCATATTATTAGGTTCAGATTGAAATGTGAGATCTGTTAACATTAAAAGAGAAATCGCTGGATTTCTTTTTCTAGTGATTCATCAGTACAGGAAGTTCTCCCTTACAGACACCGTCGTACGTTTTTATCAGATGTTGAAAGACAGTTTCCTTTTTCCTTAAATGCTGGCAGCGAATCCATCTATTAAATACCTCTCTGTATTTCCTTCCCTTTAACTTTAATATCAGATTTCCTTATTATCGGCTTCAGCTGGACACTGTCTGTCAATGTATTGTCGATTGAAGCTTATATGTGCGCTAATGTGCACATTTGATTGGTACTAAATGTTATATAGATAGATAGATTAGCGACACAAGTTTATGTCAGATCTTGATCTTGTCAGAAGAATGATGTATCCGCAGCCTTAACTATCTCGTGTCTTCAGAAAAATTACTGAGCTGGGTGGGAAAACACTTTTAAACACACTTTATACTACCACCTTAGTAAATATGGTTCCTGTTTTATTGCATCCGCTAGCATACATTCCCTGTCTATTGTTTGGCATATTTTCTTGAGTGCTCTTTTCAAGAATCAATTTGAAACCTTCCTATCAGAGCTGGGCCACTTGACCATCTTGAAAGATCTATGATGTGCGAATCAAAGTTTCATCGTACATGAATCAAATTTTTAAGAGTGTACAACTGTTTCGTATCGTTCCCTCTCCACACTCGGCCCCTCCCCTCACTCTGCCTTGTAATGTCTGCCCCACTAGACACAACCATTGTCTTCTGCTATTAATTGCCCCCCTAATCCTGGAGTCGATTTCCCCTCCCTCCCTCCCTCCCTCCCTCCCCCCTCCCAGTCCTACATACCGACGGGCATTCGTAAGATTATCAAGTTACTGTAACTTTCTGTAGAGCTAATTATCATTAGAAAATTGGGTGCAAAGTAATGTTAAATGAAAAGAATGGTCTTGTAGAAAGTGGTGCTATTTTATTAATCAACTCTATATATTTTCTTTCTGTGCATAATGCTGACAGTTAAAATGTAAGTGACAATTAAATTTCACATAATTTTGCCACTTTTATTTTGGTTTCCATGGGGTCACTGTT
Source organism: Apostichopus californicus (assembly GCA_020650975.1). Lineage (NCBI taxonomy): Eukaryota > Metazoa > Echinodermata > Holothuroidea > Aspidochirotida > Stichopodidae > Apostichopus > Apostichopus californicus. The sequence goes on along the minus strand of JAIPMN010003091.1, from coordinate 12,698 downwards.
GGGAACATCATTTTTAGGTCAGCTAGGTTTTAAACACACCAATATTTGATTTTGGATATTTAAATTGGATCATGTGATTTTTACAATACGTTCCCTGTTCTGCAGCATCATCAACCAGCTGGTGTGGCCGGTCTTAAGTCTGTTTAAAGTTTATCATGACATCGTTCTTTAGGTTTTCAATGGAATTGTTTTGGGTTTCTGCTACCTTTTATCATTTCCCATTTACAGGACTAGTGTGTTTAATGGTTGGTGAACTTTCACACTAGTATTTTTACATAATACTGTATAAATTAGACTGCATATAATATATTGATGTGTGTGAAATGGAGCATTAGGTGGGGGGAGTGGGGGTTGGGGGTGGGGATTGCATAAAATTGGAGACAGGATTGCAGGAGGGGATCAAGTTGGCATTTTTGGGGGAACTATTCTATCGTGTCATTAATTAATATGATAAGCTGATTACACCTGTGGCTATACTAATCTGGTGCTATCTGCTTGCTTCTCGTTGTTGTGTTTTTTTCTATTTGCTTTTACATCGGAGGAAAAAGTATTATATACATGTCAATGACATTTTGTTACTTTGGTTTTAACTCCCTCCTAATGAAGTGAGTTAACTTTCCTCTTCTCTTATCTGTCTCCAAACAACATTTGCACTCTCCCATCTGCAGTACCTAAGCTTACACTTTAAAGTATATATACAGGCTATCAAACCAGGCTTTTCCCCCGTTTTGGATTTTTTAACTTCATGTCCTTTTAGCAAGTAGTAGGAAGTATCCTGACAATGACAGTTCAATTATAAAGTAACTTTAAAAAAAATAGAAAACACCCTAAAAGGCAAACCACTCAGTTGGTGCTAGTTTTAGTAGCATATATTTCATGCTAATTTATTTCCTGCTTCCTTCTCCAGCCCATACCTCTATATTAGGTAACGAACCGTTGAACTTACAGGATATGACTATGTTAATGGACAATAGCATATATTATTAAAATGATTCATTACTAAAAGAGAAAGCTGTAACTTCAAACTTGCATGAGACTGTTGTACTGTGTCTCTGTAGATTACTGAGCTGCTTGACAGCCTGTATATGATGTATATGATACTTTAGTAGACACTGCAACTTCTTTATTAAGCCTACAATCACCTGATGCAAGCTACAATATCACCTAGTCCTTCCTGCCAGCAGACAATACTCCATGTAATGTAGTTATTTTCAAATTAAGAAATATATCAAATATGACTTGAGTGATCCTTGCATCCCCCTCCCTCCCCCTTCTCATTCCACCATTCTAAAGATAGCATAAAAGAAGTTTTCAAGATCATTGCATTTCGTGCTTTTCTGTATAAAGACCCACCCCCAGAATTGATCTGGTAGTTTGTGTTATAAATAGCATGGATGATGAAAACAAAAACATGAGTCATAGCAGAATGTTATACATATTTGAAGGTTCAGAAATTTTATGTTTATAATAATTCACATCAGGATGCCCCCACCCCCCCCCCCCATGTCCTAGTTGTCAGCATAGATTGAAACATTTTATCATTGGACTGTAGTCTCTGTGTAATCATGTAACAGGATACGGGACAATATTGGAACTTCCAGGTTTTGGTGCCATAAATTGCCACTTCGGTTTGACCTTGGAACCACCCTAGTTAGAATCAATTGCTTCACACTTGTATAATAGTTTAGTGTATTGTTGTGTGGTCAACAATTCCCGCCTATAATTCATACAGTTAATTGTGGGAGTAAAGGTGTATATATTCCTAGGTAAAGGATATATGGAACTGTGTGTATGTATGTAGGTTATAATACAGCCTCGCCTGTGTGCAGTGCACACATTGATTCTAGTGTTTGTATAGGACTTGTAGCATTGAGGCAGGGGGTGTATTACCCTTAAATGTGTGAAAGTATAACTGGTTATGGATTGACAGATGGGTAGACGTGTACATTCCTTAGTGCTATTAATAGAAATTTGTGTTTGCTCCTCCTTGTTAGTATGGTGGTGTATGGTAACTTTGCACGTTCCCTTTATCACTAAGGTTATGCATATATGAAAGCTGCAGTTTAATAGATACTGTAGTTTCCGTGTTTGTAGGAGAAACCGGTACCACTTTGTCAATCGCAACTTTTAATCAACAAAGCCAAAAGGAAAACGAACGAACTTGCCACAGCGAGACAAGGAAACGTCAGTTTCCTATTTTGAGACACTTGAGTGGATTACATTCACCCATTCAACGGAATGATATAGATAACTGCAACACATGAGCGAAGATAGGGAAATTTGGCAGGCAGATTGACTCTCGACCATAATGAGTATAATACTGTGTGGCAGAAACTGGTCAGATTTATTTTTCCATGATATCACATTGCTGCTGGACTAAACCAGTGATCAAAATCAGCGAAATCATCGTTACTTCTATACTTTAAAGGAAAATTAATGCCATGATAATCGCAAATTTGCCGTAGATATCATCGCACTTACTGTAGGTATATGGATGTTGGTGGTTTATCTGAATTTATATTTAAAACAATGTTTGAACAAGAGGGCAATCCACATAGTTGCAAATCTCATTGCCATCAAACACCGATTTCAAATGAACAAGTTTATAATTAGCTATATGCAGTCTTGCAATGGGAGGCAAGTACTATGAGACGTTTTCACAAAATTTGACCTTTGACCTCTTTGCTCTAAAAAGACACATTTGACCTAGGGTACCTCCCCACTTATTTTTGAGGAAAATCGGCCTGCCTTTTAGCAAATTTATGACACAAAATTGCACAAAGGAATTAGGAAAGAAATTGCAGAAAAAGTTCCTTTCTTAATCACACTGTATTAAATTTTCCATGATTACTAAATAATAAAAGGTCATAAGATTTCTTTGACACACACCACAAATAGTATTTATGGTAAGGTCAAGAGGTCATGCATGAACAACAGAAAACTTACTAAAATATAAATTTATAGCAAAATCTATTTTCTCTCCCCAATCCAAAACAGTTCGTTCCTTATCCTCCCACCTCAAAAACTAGGGGAAATATATTTAGGCAGGGTTGACTCTGCAGTGCTGCATGTAACATTTCTTGCACTTCTTTACGTGAGAGCTAAGCAGCACATGTAAATTTCAGTTGCTAAATAGCTGTCAGGGTGTAACTGTACAATGGGTTATTAACATATGACACAGAATGGTCAGATCCTTGAGCGTCCAGTAGATCGACAAAATGATGAATTTGAGGATGGAGAGATGTGTAGATCTGATTTAGTGTGTCAAGTGTTTATTGGATATTATAAGCGATTAATCAGCCCCGTTAATGTAGAGAGGTATATGCAATGAAAAACAGAACAGCAGGGTCAACCCCAACAAGGACTGTTAGTGAGTAAATGGAAAAGCTGGAAGTTGTAAATTTCAAGTGTTCTTTTTCATATATCTGTATGGATATATTATGTCAGTAGTCTATTGTAACAAATAGTTATATGACAGATTATATACAAATTTTTTAGATTACATGTATACATGTTGTATATATGAGTAGGCATTTCCTTTATAAAGTGAAACAGAAGTCACCCAGGGCTGTGTGTATCAGGAAGTCCATGAAATGTCACGTAAGCTAGACATCATGCCGCCGTGAGCAATTTCTATAGCGATTTCATCTCGTTACGGGTTAAAAGGTCAAAGATATTGACCACAAATATGACACAAATTAGTCAAGTTATGGTCATTCATTATCGCACTTCATGATCGCCAATTATTATACTAAATCCACCAGGAGAATGAGGTATTTGTCTTGTAAATTATGCGCATACGAAAGATCGAATGGACAAAGCAGTTGTTGGGATGAGACCAGATTAGAATGGAATCCCAGACCTGTATGATAATGGTTTTGTGGATGAACACTCATTGGTACATGGGTACAATATACTTATATACACCCTCTGACCATGCAGAAAAACACTGCGTACTGGAACATTTGTTTATATGTAAACAGGAAGTGTACCTTCATTATGCTAATGGTTCAAATCTCTGTACATCAACGCAGATGGACTGAGAGGGTTACAGCTATACTCCATTATTAAGTAATAACTAATAAACCTCTGACCTTTGAAGTGGTAATGAAGGTTATGAAATCTTGTGAATATGTAAAGTGCATTCGTCAGGACCATATATTAAAGACAGACAAATTTCATGACAAAAGTCGTGTGTTGGACTACTGACACAGTCATTCCCCCATTCCCTATAATAATGCCTTTCATTATAGACTCTGTTACCATATAATGTTTCTTGTCAAATAATGACTTTAAGTGAGTCTAATCGTTTTCCAATTGTCCTCTTTACATGTGAGTAACATAAACTTGACATCGTCTCTCTCAGTGACAAATGGTTGAAAATTGAAATTCATTTATCGGTCAACAATTGAGCTCCATTTGGTCCATGTATCTCAAAGGTACGTGTCTTAACTATGTGTGGTATTTTGCCATCAATTTTGTAAAATTGTTGACAAAAGCTAATGCTCACTAATAACGACCATTTTGTTGCCTTCCATGACTTGAAGTAATTCTGAGCTGTAGAATAATAAAACCTTGATTTAACGGCCACCTATTAAGCGTACATTGACTGAACACCATGTGTGATGTAACCGGCGAGATCTTGACTCAATGTATAAAATTTGTCAACTGCTGTTTCTCCTTTATTTGAAGGGTTAGTTTCTTCTTATCTGGCATGGCTACGCCATTAGGCAGTGTAAATACCGCAAGCATTTAAACGCCAAGAGAGCAGCAGTATCCATCAGACACATGGATGAGCCTAATGGAAGCCGAACCAAACTGATTCTATGCTTCATTTACCACTGATGAAGCTTGAAACTGAATCAAAAAAACAGATATCGAGTTTGATAAGTTTCGATGCAGGTGTAGTATGTACGGTGCTAGACGGGATTGTCCGTAGGCAGCTGTATATGTATTGTCTGCATTGTAGCTTGAGTTAATTCACAGTAATTGACTTGAGACGCTGTCGTACGATAAGACCGATACATATCTCGAGCCCGCTGATGACTGCTTGTTTATGTAACGATTTATTAAAAGGATACGATGTGGTGAAGTACTTAAGTGTCAATCAAGGAGGAAGATTATTTCATATGGCAGTTTAAATGTTTGGAAAGCTGGTATAGGATAGGCATTTGAGCTTTGAACCAAATTAATTTGATAGAGAATTAATGTATGGCATGGTTTTGTCACAAGCAGTTGAACCTGTGCATAATTCATATAAAAAATCAGCCAAGGATTTTACTTTGTTCTATGTAGGTGTAATCGTCACCTTCTTGTCTGTCCTTTAATAAAAATAAAAATTTTAAATTTAAGAAGAAAGAAACTTATATATATTTCAGATATATTTATAGTTCATTTCATATCTCTGTTCGTGGAAATAGTGTAGGTCATTTCTAAGTGGTTTTACGGAAATATTTCTTCGTTCTTTAATGGTTTATTAGCTTGATGCCCTTGCCAAAAATTAGAAAGGAGAGCAGATGATATGTAAAGTCGAGGATGTATTCAGGGTAAAAATTGATCTATTAGACATGTGTAGTGAAGGCCTACAGTATATATATATATATATATGAAATGTTGTGGCTTATATTGTACAATCACATACCTCTGTTTCTTGTAGGTTTGAGGAGGTTTGACCGTGGCATTTTATAGAAATTCAAATAATGGCCAAACATGCCTGGAAATGGTGTTTAATATTTTTTTCTTTTTTTACAGTTTTATGACTCAATGAAGTTTAAGTGCTAAGAAATTTAAAATTACTGGTTCTTTGTAAAAGAATTGGTATTGTCAGAGTGACCTCTGATCGACCTTCATTGGTAAGTCAGTATATTGGAAAATGAAAGGAAAAGTAACATCAACAGTTATAATTGCTTTCTATACAAGTTTATATAGTTAATAAGGTCAGCTTAATTTATGGTTTCTAGGAATGTAGCTATTAGTGTGTCTAGCTTGTATTCAATATTTTATTTTTATTTTTTAAACGTTTGTTGAAAACTTGCTAACTGCCTACAGTATATACAGTGTTTTTGAGAATCATATGAAAACACTTAGCATGCACTTAAAAGATGTTAGTCCTGTACTGTGGTATTCTAAAGTTCTCAGAGTGTGCGCACATGGTAACTCTGGGTTTTGTCATGGGGATGCAGGTAGGTTATCTTTAAAGGATGTGAAGACTCGTGCACAAAGAAACGTCTCGGTAATCTGACCTAGTTTCGAATGAAGTGTAACAGAAGTGTTAGACAACACCATCGATCCCAGAAAATACACACACAGCTGCTACCTTCGGTAATTAGACACTAGTGTACAGTCAATACATTCAGCTACGGTCAATACCCAAAACTCAGTGTACATAGCAGCGATGGACACCTCAGGTCTAGATAAAAGATAAAGAGGTATCATATCACGTTTCATTACTGTCTGCATTTTGTAGCGACAAGAAGAAAACTTTCCTTGCAAGCAACGGAAAGTTAACTTTTTCAGAGCGCGGTTTGGGGCGAGTCTCCAATGCCTTTAAGCTATGGTGTTTAAATGTAAGCCTCATGAAGGTACATTAATGGTGAGATTTTTAAAACCAAGTTTGTTATTATAACCACGGCTATGGGCAAGTAATCATGCACTGCCTTACGTAGCAGTCTAATATAGTTTGCCATGTGTGAGAATTATAGTGAATTATTTTTCAACAAGTTACCATACAAAATTGTACTTTTGAACAGTTTGCCCAAAATGGCTATAATATATATGCGCCCACATTAACCTGTGAGTAGCAAGAACTACATCCCCAGGGTTTTATAATCACAAGGACCTGTGTTTTATGACCAAAACAATGAGGTGATTATAACTTGAATGAATGCCTGAAAGGACTATAAAGAATCAGTAAATAGTATTAATTACTGTGCATTGTCATGGATGATTTGAGCAGAAGTAAAACTGCTTGTTCATACAGCAGTCGTGGTATTGTTCTGCTCACAGTGACTGTGCCCCTCATTTAGCGTAGGAGTACCTATGTGCTTGTCGTTGCTGCATGAGCTTTATCTAATTTATAGCATTACATCCTGTGTTGTCGATGCTGTTACCTTGGTTGTGTGGTTCAGCCCTGCATTGTACTGTATATTACCCTGAGTATATCAAGGCATTATGAACCGGGGTGGTCTCATAATTGTCTGCCAGAGGAGTCTAGGCCTATGTACGTATGGCACTCAGCTCCAAACAAGCTATTTCCTTTATTTGCCTGTTCAGGAATCGGGAAGTTAATCCCAAAGGCAGATTCAACCACAGAGAAATTATTATTGTTGCAGTCAGTCGGGACAATTTCCGCAGTGCTAATAACCACTCTGTACTGTACTCACATATCATGCTTCCAAGCACTGGTACTGACAGTACAGTATGAACAGCTCTTATAACTAGTGTGTGAAGGGTTGGGGGGTGGGGGAGAGAGGAGAAGGGGGACATGACAGTACAGTTTGTAAATAGGTGTATACATGTAAGTTGTTGAAACTGCATTGTATTCAGCATAATCACCTAATGCCAACTATCATGTGCCGTATGGAGCTTAAAGCAGCTAGTTGTGCTGCATTAAACTATATTTTAATAATTCAAGAGATCTATTCAAGTTACATAGTGCGACCATCCAGCCTGTAAACTTGAGGAGGTATTTTCTCCCCAGGCTCCAAATGGTGAATTCACTGGAAGCTTATTTTATCCTCAACCACTGATGGAAGTAACTGCTCCTGTTCCAATTTGTCTACTAGAGAGTTAATGCCTATATATTGTAAACATGGTCCCCGGGCTATTCTGACATCCAGGGTTCCAAAAAAATGAAAAGAGAGCAAATTTTAAAAAAATACAGAAAGGTGTGTTGAAGGAGAAAGAGGCAGACTAGCAGTGAAATATTGTAAATGTTTTGATAACAAGTGACCATACTTATATAGCAAGTTTGGGTCGATGATCTTCAAGTCCCCCCTCCTCCCTCTCCTATTGCTCACTAAGTGGGTATAGACACTATATAGAAGAGGCCAGCAGCTGTGAACACTATTGCTATGGGATGAGAATTTGTTTATATGTGCAGTCTATAGAATTCTAACATGTATAAGGAAAGATTGTGAAAGTCATAAATTGTCTGTTTTTCTTGGAAAGGATTCAAGTGAAAGAGATTTTAATTTTTCTTCCTTTTAGATAGTAAACATATCAGTCCAGGTTCAGTCATGTTTTTGAGTCATTAATTATACTGACCTGGTGGTGCCTATGTTTTAGTTACTATCATGCAGTATTTACTCATGTGTGTGTGTGCACACATGTACCTAAGTATGGGGAAGTATGTTGTAGCATAATTGTAGTTTATTGATTGCACGGTGCAGCTATATATGTGTACATGCATGATCATTTCTGTAACACACTGATCTGTCAGATAAGGTACCTGCATAGATCTGTCTAGTCAAGAGATAGTTTGGTCAGAGGTATGTGCAGTATGTTGTGGGAAAAGGGAAGGAAGTTAACTTAGTACCACTTTGTATGATATAAGTTTCAAAACAAAAGGTTTGGAGCTAGTTTATAATGAAAAAGCAAGTGTAATCTGACGTCTTTCTCAAATATGAAAAGGTCGATTAAAAATATGCCGAATCTGAAAGTAGGTGAGTGGTCATGATTCCCGGAGCTGTATTGTTAGGCGACGACGTGGCAGTATAGTGCTTGCAGTGAATGTATGATTTCCTGCTGTAGTGATAGCATTATTAGGTGTTGTATGTTGATAGCAGCATACAAAGTTAGAGATTTGAAGGGCAGGGCAATTTCCTGTAGCCGTTTGTAAGGTTACACTATACCTCATCATTCAAAGCCAAGGTCATGTGTGTTTTGCTAAAATTGAGAAAATTACCTAGGTTTTGAGTTTTGCTGATCCTTATAGTTAGGCTGTACATTAGGTCTATAATCAGGACTACAGTGAAGGTTGTGCTAACAGCACATAATGTACCGCAATGAAAGAGTAAAAAAAGGGTTGATTTGGGACACAAATGGAAGGATGTCTTGTTCATGGAGGAGAGGGGGGATATGGGGGGGGGGTAGGGAGAGGTTCAGACAGGTAAAATGTGTATTTAGGTCACTCCTTTGGGATGCCACTCACTGGAAATTGGTACATGGCTGAATTAAGGGATGTTTTCTCAAAATCCTGCAGCTTTGACGTTGGATCTGATGTACCTCGTTCAGTGCACTTTGTAATCAGGAAATGATAAACTTGCCAAGGCCAAGAGATTTCTATTTCCTTGTAAACTTTTTTGCTTATAATGTTATACAGTGTGAATGTAAGGACACTGAATTCCCTAGCCTGGCCAACTGCTATAATGTTGTAGCTATTCGCTGGCTGGGGAAAAGAGACAGTAATTATAAAAATGTGTCCATTGTTATTCATATTTTAAAATAAACCAATCAAATCATCTCTACCACGTGACGTCAGACAATGACAACGCGCCTGTTTCGCTCAATGTATAGTATGTACATTGATGTACTAGGGTTATACTACTAGATGTAACTGAGCCATGCGTTTTAGCAAGTTCCTTTACACGTAAGAATAACTGCCAATCAAAACCTCCAAAATGAAGAAAAATAAGCTCTTAATAGACTTACAAATATTCATAACGCGTATTGAAGCTTACGTTAACACCAAAGAGATACAGTAGCTAGCCAAACGTGGGCAAATCAGAGATACTGTATATTATTACAGTATTTGCAGCCTGTACTTGCTGTTATTCTATTACTAATGTGTATCGTTAGTTGATGTATTAGACATTCGTGAAACGAATCAATCATGGCAAATGCAAGGGGTATAAATACAATAAATAAAAGACTAGACTTAACACTATCGTCCTAAGGACATAAGGCCTTCAACATAATTGACAGTATGTTGCGAAAATTTTGCTAACCCTTCTCAAAATTACAACTTAACGTGTTGTTCGAATTGACCAATCAGTGTCCATGTGGGTATTTTCTGACATGTCCGATTTGTGATTGACAACAAGATTTATATCAGACCCACACTGGTACAGTATTGAGATGGTCAGTAATCCAGAAATTTCACCCGTATTGCGCAGAACTGAGGCAACCCGGTGTGACTTTCATACATTACATACATATGTAGTAGAGAGAATTTTATTGGCGTGGCTTATCGTTGGATGATTAGCCATTTTGCTGACGAAAAAGTTCATCCATTTTGCTCAATTTTTGTAATATTGGAAACGTTTTTCATGCAAAATATGTTTGGTACATTAATGTTTGGAGTAGCGTAAGGAGCACAGTTAATGGCATCACTTTGGGGGGATACTTCAACTCAATATGCTCCTTTAATATCAATGTGATAGTACACACTGCAGTGTTCTAGGATCCTGAGTTCTATAGCAGTGTGCATTAAAGTTCATGCATGCTTATTCCCTTCTGTGTTAGAAGGATATTGTCTGGAGCAAACTTGATTTTTAGCCAATGAAAGAGGAACACATATTGTAAACATCCTGGTGAAATTTGCATCCGATTTCTTACGTGGCGTTGTCCAGATATTGATAATTGAACTTGTCACATTTTTGTATCACGTAATTGAACGTGGGCACGCACAATTGTTGTTTTGACCGTGAATATTATAGGGTTCAACCTATAAGTTAACAATGTACCAATTAATGGGGTTAGTTTGAAAGTAGAGACTTAAAATTTTAAACTTTGGAAGAAAAACATAGAACAACTTTTTAGTGTCATGTGCTTCTATTGACATCACTTCTCCTGCAAAACATGTCACCAGAAATTCACCAGGAAGCATTAAAAGGATCTTTTCATCTTTTCATTCTTTCATGTTGTGGAATGCAAGTTTTCCTCTGGAGTATAGAGGCTGTCACCATGTTGTGTCTTGCATAGTCTGGCTGGCTAATGTTAAAAGATAAGCATTGGTTAGCCTATGATTATGTAATGAGTTTGAAGTTGTACTATTGTACCCCTTACCCCACCCCCCCCCCCCCACAAAGTTCCCATCCATACCTATAGAGTAAATAGGGAATCTGCAACCTTCACTAAAAGTTTGCCATGGATTTTTAGATAGTCATTTAAGACCTAACTATCACTCTCAGAATGTCACCAAAATTTTGGGTAGACTGATGTAGAGTTTTAAAGCATCCAGCTACGTTAATGACTTAATTTAATAATCAGTGAGCTTAGCTGGCACGAAGCTCTCTAGTTGATACCTTACATCAGACAATGATTTCATAATTGACTTTGTACAGCACAAACTTAACAGATCTTATGAGAATATTAACACCCTGCTGGCATGCACACAGGGCAACATACATTGTCAATTATACTGTGCTTGCAGCATATATGCACATGATAGTCATAGGTTGTATCCATGTATGTATGCTGTCATAGGTTACTGTAATGGCATCCTGTGACTGCCTTCCTCACACACATGATAATCATACGTTGCATTCATACATGCTTTGTCTTAGGATATTGTAATGGCATCATGTGGCTGCCTTCCTCCAGTAATCTCCCTCTACATTGAGCTCACATCTCGTAGGAGACATTCTCCTTCTAGTGTTATCAGTTATAAGTCCCCCTAAAATATTCAACCAATTCCAAGAATGAGGTATCTCTCCTGACCTACCCATAATGCACTTGTGTCGTATCACACGGGGCTCTCCCTATTTGGGGAATCGATCTACGGCAAATCATTGTTTCCTTCCAACTGGAATTAATAACGCATGTTTGATGTCGACGCGGAGGTCAGGGGGAAAAGAAAGACCCAATAAAGAAAAAACAAAATCGTCTAGGGATATGGCAGGTTCATTAGTCTCTGGGAGGATGCAATCAGAGAGTAATGAGAGATATATACGGTCGAGGGTCTGGGGGGGGGGGGGAAGTGTGAGTAAATATTAAAAGGAAAGATATGCAAGGTTATTTATGGACAAATCATTCCAGTCAGCGGTTGCTATCGAAACAGTTTCGAGAGCACTATGTGTGGATGGCAATACCAAATAAAAGAGTTTCTAATATTAGGATTTGTGTGATAGATTGCCAGTAGGTTATATTACTGAATGTATTCATTTAAATACCAGGCAGCATACCTAGATGATATTACGATGAGAGAATAATAGCCATTTGTACTTGACATTGAAATATCTGTTATGATTATTACTTTTGACAAATGACTGTAATCAGAGTGTTATAATGGGAATATGAAGATGATAATGAAGAAATAAATGCGAAGGGATGTCATTACATTTTATTAAAGCACATGCATTGGTTATAGGCACATGTGACTTCAGTTGAGGCGGAGCAGGGTGCTTGTAGTTCTTATATATGTATCAGAAAAACATAATTAGACTAGCTGGAACAACAGGAAGTTAATCATTTATAATGCTGTTGTAAAACTATGTTATGTACAGTATGTAATGCCAAAAGTGCCAAACTAAAATTTTGAATTTAAGCAGAGTAAATTGAACTGCTACTGCAGTGTGCTTAATTTACACATTTCTGTAATTATCAGGTTATTATTTAAAGAAATCCACCAAATGCCAAGCTCTCCTGTTGCACATAATTGGATACATGTACACCATAAATGCATCCTGACATGCACACACAAATTGGAAAGAATATTTGCTGAAAATAATGTTTTTTTTTAAGTGATAAAGCTAAAC
>JAIPMN010003090.1:12477-24052 GCA_020650975.1 Apostichopus californicus | reverse complement strand
ATGAAATTTCATGTTTGAATGATAATACTGGGAAGGAGGAGGAGGGGGGGGGGGGAGGGCGAGGTAACGTCGGCTACTTAAAAAGCTATTCTGTCACTATTTAGGATTGTAACCAAACGTCTATACACACTAGTATAGTTGGAAACTGTCTGCTGTTAGTAACTAGAAATAAGTAGGAACTTAGAAAAGACGTAACATTGAGGCGAAGACATTCTTCATAAGTATTAGGTGAATGGAGTGAGTGATATATAATAACTAACTACAACAATTAAAATTTCGAGTATCAATCATCGATATCTTTGAAATTATTAAATGGAAGATAAAATATTAACATTTTCATTTAAGATTTGCTCGAGTAAGTTTACTCGGATATTTCGTATACAGTCATATTAAACTCCTGCGATGAACATTATGGAGAGGACATAAGACATGCGAGGTTGAAATACTTTTTAAAGGTATGATATAGATTGGGTTGAAGAGAAAATTGAGGGTGATGGGTAGATATGCATCGTTTACACATTGTTAAGTGAAAAAGATGTAATCACTTGCTGGTCTGAGTCATAATCCGCTCATTTAAATGAGGACATACATTATCTTTGTCAAGAATAACGCTTTTTAAAAATGGAAGCATTCAACCGCCAAACTACAATATAGGAATTACAATTTAAAGCATAAGTAACTAAATTAAACCATCATATTGTGAAGTCCTGTGTTAATAGATGCAGAAAATTAATTCAGGTTGTTTTATTTTATATTATTGCAAGAACATGTCGGAAAGCATCTTCGAAATACGGTAATCGAAAGTATGGCTGTATTTCGATAAAAGAAGAAATGTGAATGACACACACTTTCAATTCTTTCGAATAAAAAACGGCAATGTTTTTTTTAAATTTATCTTTTTCTCTTTTTTGAGTTATTAAAAAGAATATATGCCGTATAACGTTTGCTGATATGTTAATATTTTTATGCGTTTTTACGTCATCATGATGTTAATAAACCTTTACAGCTAAGGAGTATTTAGATGTTAACACTGTGTTAAAATATGGCAAAATGCTCTACGTTTTCCCCCTGCGCTAACAAGATATATTCATAAAAGGACTGAATATGTAAAGCATTATGTAGTCTACTTGACATTCTCGATGAAATACAGATACAATGAATTGATTACATTACCCCGGAAAATAACAACAGGGGGACTCTGAATGAAAAAAACATTCGACCAAACAAAGACTTTAACGAAAATACGAAAGAATATGTGGAAATGTAGATTAGAAATGAGAATGGGAAAAACAGTTGCACATTTAAAAACAAAATCGATTCCAGAAAATTCGAAGGTTTTTTCTTTAAATTTTTTTTAAATTAAGATTTATCATTACTGTTTGTCTATCTTATAACGCGTAGAAATTGTTTGCATGCTATGTGCTAGACGAGGATTCCAAACTTCAACAGGGAAAAAACTTAACTTTGTTTGATAAGGCTCAACTCACAAGGAAAGCCTTATCAAGATCAATAAATAAATATATAAATTAGTTCAGAAAGTTAGTAAAACTTGGTACTGCGAAAGGCTTAATATTGCTAAAATGTTTTCTCCCACACCAGTAGGTATATTCTAAAGCATTTTACAGTTTTTACTGTGAGTAGAAGGACAATCACTGAATATCCATCTAATTGAACGATTTAGATATAAATCTAGTCTCAAAGTAAAATATAGGTATTAATCTAGTCTCAAAGTACGATTTAGATATGAATTTAGTCTCAAAGTACAAATTAGATATGAATCCAGTCTCAAAGTACGGTATAGCAATTTGACAAAGGATAATTTTTGTTTTGCCATCTCTTGTTTTTTCCTATCTGTAATGTCAGTCACGTTTCATTCATGTAATATAGAAATTAAAGTTAAGTTTGAATAAATCAGTGTGCTTTTTTTCCTCTTCTTTTTTGTACTTCTTAAGTATGGATGTAGACACCCCTGAATATATTTTTTTTGTAGCATAAGTTTATAAAGTTTTAAAACTACGTCTGTATTTTGTGTGCAAATTTCAATATGCCTGAAATAGTAGTAAGAAATGATAATTAGTTTAATCAGTAAAAACATTACATTGAAGAGGAAACTATAATTACTTATATACATGATAACTTAAAAGAGTCGTTTCTTCTTGAACAAAAATTGTTACATTAATATCAAGCATTTTATTAACATATTCAGTTACATGTTTGAAATACTTTTTATACGTTTTATAGAAGGAATCTTTTTTATGAATTCTCGAAGTAGAACTGACTGTGTTAAATATGTAGTAAACCAGGGAGGGGAGATGCAGTGATAGCTAATATAATTCTACTTAATTGATCTCATTTTTAGAAAATGTGACCATAATTTTGAATTTACACTCTTACCAAATGTTTTTGACTTTAGGATTATTCTAGAAACAATGATTTTCTAAAGATATTTAAAAGTCACAAAGAAGAAATCGTTTTCTTAACCAATGTCTATATTCCGATACAAGGTATATAGAATAAAAAGTAACAATATCATTGAATATTTGTTCGTGGATTAATGAAGGATTTTAAAAATTTGAAGGATGTGATCCTCCGTGAAGGAGGTAAATTTAATTGTCAACGTAAACCGATAAACTGAATGAAACTAGTTTCATAAATAGATTGAGATTAGAAAGAGCAAAACAGAAAGAAATATATATGTACCATAGTATTTACCCCTCCCCCCCCCCAAAAAAAAGATGTGTTCATTCGCTTGACGAGTGTGAAGTTACCTTTCAAGTTATGCAGCAGGATTGAAAAATGAAATTTGCTGTTTGTGATTTTTTTTTCAGTTTGAAAAATAATAAATACTATAATAAATCATACTATTAAATTTGATATTAAACCCCCCACCAAATGTAGTTCATTCGCTAGATGAGTTAAGTTTCCTTTCAAGTAACGAAGCAAGATTTGGGGAAATGGAATTTGCTGTTTGTTTTTGTTGTTGTTCAGTTTAACAAATAATTAATACATGAAAGTTTGATTAATTGCATCCATATTTTGAGTACTAAATACTATAAAGCTTTGGTAAACAGCAAAATGTTTGACTTTATATTCTATTAAGGCGTATAGACGTAACACATTTCATAATTGAAATACCGTAAAGTATAAGGAGAGTGAGATACGGTTGATGTTGGCGAGAGGACTTATAGGAACTGACATTAATATTATATAATCTAAAATAAAATAAACTATAGTGAAAAAAATACCTAAAATTAATTATAGTGTCTGGATACAAGTTTTGAATGACGATAGCAAAAATGAAGTCAGAGAATATTACTCGAACCTAAAGCAAAACAAATTTTGTGTTTCCAACTATATAAAGTAACGTGAGAGTATACAAGAAAGGTGTAGGTAAACCGATTAAAGTTGGTAACAATTTAGAAAGTTTCAAGTTAGCGACAGATAAACAGGGTAGTAGTTTATAGGACAATTATGAATATGCAGCGTGAATTTTGAAATGTACTTGCAAAATAAAAAGGAAGGGAAGGGGTGATACACAAGAATTATTATTTTAAAGATATATGCAAGTATGAGGAGTTTTTTATGAAAAAGAAATGATAAAAGACAAAATAATTCTTAAGAATCTGGAATAAACATTTCTGTTCTAAATGAACGACAGAATCTATCAGCAAGTCTGTCAATTAGAAGAGAACTTTTTCTGCATTTGATGTTTGAAAAAAATTATCGATTGAAACAAACAGAATATAGAAATCAGATAGCTGGTAAAAAAGATAGAAAAATTGTAACATAACTTCACGAAATTTCAAAATTGAATTTTCAGCTAACACAAGAAGGAAAACTGGAGAAAAATTTCGGACTTACCAATTCTTGAGAGTTCGTTGCATTTAGAGCTATCGATGCAAAAATGGTGATTTTTAAAATGATACTGTAGAGATGAAACTCCTCCATTGCGATTTGTTGTGCACTTTGATGGTCTCGTTGCAATAAATGGAAATGAAAGACAGTAACACTGTTGGTGGAAATAACTTGTAAGAAAGCAACCCACACAGTAAAACGTCACAAATCTACCGAGGCCAATTTGGAACTTTGACATATTTTATTTTAACTCGTTGAGTACTCAAATACGTTGTTATGTACGGTAACTGTTTGCTGTCTGCTTTTTCATTAATCGAAAAAAAGTTTTTTTAAGGCAGCAGCCGGTTCATTTACGGGGCCATAATTAATTGTGCTTTCCTCACGACCATGTAACAATAGCATATTGTTTCTTACGTGTACGGCTGCTTTAAGTGTACATCAAGAAATCTTGCCCAAAAGGTGGCATAAATTTTTAAGCGACTTCTGATAAAACAAGAGCAACTTTCATATTGAGCCTATTGAAAAGTGCGACATGATGTTAACCTGTCGAACTGCTGGTTATTAATGTATAAACCTAAACTACTGCAAAGTTTTTTTCTATCTCGACAATATATATGATGCATTAGAACATATACCCACGTACGTGTTTATAAAATACTTTATTTTATGAGAAACAAGAATAAGTTGTGTTTTTACGGGTCTATGTTAGGACGATTATGTTGGAGTCATATGCCTTGCAGCAGTTTTTGTGCTGATTTTAATAAGCTCTATACTATATTCTACTTATTTTAAGAGATTAAATTGATTTCAAGTAACGAAATTTTTAATAATCCGAAATATCTGACAGTGATCCTGTTTGTGACTCTATACTCACTATAAAGTGTCATAATATGGGATTGTGGTTCTTCCGGTAGAGTGTGGAAGAGGCCGGTACAAAAAAACGGATCTTGGTTCTATAAGGTTAATAATATGTTGGACGGGTAATGCCTTCAAAAGGGTACTTCGATAACTTCAAGAAAAAACATGAACGATTCCACTTTATTTTTCGCTGATTTCTTCTATTTTCTGTTCCCAATTTAATGTTCAAATCATCCGTCACGATATAAAAATGCCGGCAAGTTAGTTAAGGGCTTCTTATTTCATCATCAAAAATCTCAAGCTTTAGCTAGGGATAATACTATTATGGGATATTGTTCACAATTAGTGGAATTAATCACTTCCCTTAAAAAATTTACTACGGTATTAATTAACAGATTGCTCCAAGTAACCAATCACAAGCAGTTTTCTCTTAGCTCCGCCTACATGCTTGCCGCCGAGAAAGACAACCTGACATCTGAAATCTCATTGTTCTGGAACGGTTAAATTGAGATCACGTTCAAAAATAGGGGGGAAAATCTGAACTGGTCAAGGAAATAATTCCCAGGTATGCCATAATGTTTGGGAGATATACCTATAAGGGATTTAAAAGAGGTTTACAGACTCAATTTAATATAAATTTTCTTAAAAAATTACATGATACAAGTATTTGACAACGTGTCAAGGTGAGAAAATGGTTTGTAGAGAACAACCGCGTAGGTATTCGTGACTATATAATATGTCACGTGATAATTGGCCTATAGCCACACCTTTCCAGCTGTTTACACAGTGTCTGCTGATAGACGAATACACGCATCTCACTGTAGCTTATACAGTCCATCACTGACTTAGGTTTGATTTGTCGTATTCTAAATGTATCAAAACCACAATACTGTATTCAGTTCTTCTCATTTCGTGTGAAACTATCTAACGCAATGTTGTGTAAAAGTATTTTTTTGACAAAAAGTTCTCAGAAATACGCCCAGGCTGTATATTGTTTGATGTATAAATGTCACAACCGTGTGTTCAGTTCTGCTCATTTCGTGTGTTTTTGCCTAAAGCAATGATGTGTTGTTGTTCTTTTGTTGGGGGGGGGGGGGGGAGACAAATTCTCAGTAACACACTCCGGCTGAGAGACCACAAGTTCAGCACGATCCGATCAACCTCGTAGGTGTCAGTCCGCGAAACGTAGATCTGCTCTGTAACAAATATTTTGGAACATAGAATTTTCAGATTGGGCAAAGATGAGCAATCATCACTTATAAACACTGAAATTAAAGTTGTATATTCTTATACTGCCATGTCCTCAAAATGAGTCCCTACACACTTTACATGTTTAACCCGGGTGATAATGTTAGTAACATCATATCGGTCTTCGGCGGTGGATTGCGAAACAGACTATAGTGTATCGTTTGAAATGGAAATAAAAGATTCTTAATTAGCCGAACACACTAGAAATATGTAACTAGAACACATTCAGTGTTATTCAGCTATAACGTATAATGGTTATATTATTAACAATTGAAGTTGTTCCTTTCAAAGGTTAGTATTTTAGTACTTCGAGAAAATTATTGCTTACTAATCGAAGGGTAATGCATGCATTGAATATACTTTTCAAAATTCAGTGAATTTTTCGATTAAAGAGATGACCGTTGGCCAACCAGGTGATATTATAGACGTACAATTATTGTGTGCGTAGTATACTGTAGCTTAGGCTATAACCTATGTATTTCTAATGTCAATTGTCATTCAGTGTGTGGAGGTCAGGTGAGACAGACTCGAGACAGCAAAAGAGAAAGCAACACAACTTAAGTCAGAGCTGAACTGAACTGTACTTCACTTGTACCACACCCAGTGTACTGTACTAGTACTCCCTCAACATTCTATCTAGCCACTACAACAATGCACAAGAACAATTGATGATTACATATCAAGCATTCCTCATCTAGTACAAGTGTATGTGTGACCCTTTTCTTAGTGAAGTTAGTGTTACTGCTGTGTAACGGAGACCTAGCCTAAGCTTGCCTAGTTTCATAATTTACAACAATAACAACAGTTGCGCAATCGAAGGTCTCGAACACAGTGGTAAACCTAACTCATATTTTCCTTCATAATATATAAATGACGGGGATAATAACCATTTTGTACTTCATAGAAACTAATTAAATAACTTCGAAAGTAATATATAACTATTAATAGTAGAGAAGTTTAAACAACTAATAATCACATAATATTTATACTTGTTCGAGTCAATTATGATTGGATTTCTAATACTACCGTAGTGAGTTTTAGCTCCGCCTATTTTTAATACTGTGAGTGTGTATATTCATGTATCAGAACCAATCAACAGTCGAGTAATAAATTTCATGAATGTAGTATAATTTATCGCAATTCCCGGTGATAGAATATGGGACATATCCACACCTGCTACGAAGGTTACATGACGTCAGACTACAATCGTAATCGTGATTGGTGGAACATCGTGTCAAATTTATCGAGGCTTCATTAAGTAAACATTGTAATACAACAAGTCAAAATAAACAACCTCTGTGGAATTCTTTTTAACTTGGTGATACGAAACGGATCTGAATTCACAAACAGAGACGGGAAAATAATATATAATAGGGACGGATTCTATTTGCAGGCAAGTCCATTAAAGCCCTTTAATAAACTACTGTTTGATAGCAGAGCATCTTGCCAGGACTCGGCAGGTTACACAACTGTCTATATCGTTACAGAGCTATGACGTACCTTGCTATATATTCACTGGCATATTACGAGTCTATAATCAGGTTGCATATGTGCAATACAACTTTTTTAAACTCATTCCACAATATTCTAAAATACTGAGGTCAGTTGAAGGGATTTGCAGCTAACGTAATTACGAAATGAGGTTTAGTATCAAACATAAAACGGTTCATAGCTAAAAATTACAGGCTCACGACGTACCATGGTCTTGAGAAACATGTAATAACGTAACAGATAACCATTTCTGAAGGATACTTCTGCAAACATATTTCAATGGTATTTTATATGGTAATAGTTATGTAATATAATGTAATGGTTATGTTATTAATAATTGAAGTTGTTCCTTTCAGGCCTGTATCAAAAGTTATAATTTATATATCACGAAAAAACATTTGAACAGATAGCTATCTCTGCCAAGAACAACAAAATCAGAGTAATCAATAAAGGAAAATCATAACCTCAAGTATCCGTGTTTGATATGTGACGTTATCGTTAAAGCGATATGGTATGCCGGTTGCAGAGAATGTAACTATTATCTTAATCAGAGAGTTTCAAGAGAAAGTCTTCGACCCTGTTAGTTGAAAACCCATCTCAGTATTGTGTTATTAACTCGGTATGCGGTCATTGAAACTAGCCTATTTTGATGACTTCCACACTCCATTACTCCAAGAAGTAGATTAATGTAGGTCTGGGACGTCGTTACGGCTAATGTTCTTCTGTAAGGTCTGCTCCATGAGGATGGATTACTTGACACCAGTAACATGCAATTCATACACCAGGGAATATAATCGAAACATAATTGCTGTAATTTTAGCACAATTGCGTTAAGGGCACAATTGGCGTCGCGAGAAATTTGGAAATGTGTGTGTGTGGAGTGGTGGGGTGGGGTGTGTGTGGAGTGGTGGGAGGGGAGGGGTGGTGGATGGGCACACAAATAAGAGAGTTTCATCATGGGCGTGAGTAAAAACTGCTCGTAGTGAAAGTTGGCGCCATACGCACCACTCTGAGCGCAGGGCACGTATGCCAAATCGTCGTGTGGGCCCAGGAACCCACTATGTGGCCTATAATCGGGTGAAGCTCTTCGGTTTCCTTAGTTTCCACACGTAGCTTTAGCTTTTGTTTGAAGCAGATGTTTGGAAAATCAGATTCACATAAATATAGTATGTACCGAGGTCAAATAGAAAAACGAAAGCACCAATATTCAATCATTGTCATATATGTTTTTTTTTCGTTATTTATTCTTCTACACATTACCAATGATTAGACCACGGGCCCTTTGGAATTAAAATGAAAAACTGCATTCAGATGGAAACAAATTGGAATATTCATTTGCACAATTAGCTTGGTTTTAACTATGTGTTCTTCTGTTATATGGAAAATGACGAAACCTAATATAACAAAATCGTTCTTTTCGCTCGTAGAGTTACAAAACCAAATTTCTGTGAAGGTCAATAGCCATTGCTTGTGTGTAGTTGAACTTTCCGCCTTGTTCATCCAAATCTTTAGATAAAGTTGGAAGGGGAGACGAAGTTGCAAACAGCCGGCCGTCAAAGTTTGGCTCATCTTTGTCAGGTTATAATGGATAAATACAGTTTTCTTTAAACGTCAATATCGACCAGTCTGCTTAGTGTTATGTTTCTAAAAGTTCCAATGCAGATCTTTAAGGTATATACCGGGTAGACATATACACTTGTTTCTTGCTATAGACTATTTTAGGGTTAGACAGGTCGTATTTTCATCTCCGTAAATCTGAGACTGTATTCAGTATAAGAATTAGTGTCATAATTGTACAGAGCGACACCAGTAAAACTGCTGCTGCTGTAGTCCCCATTGAGGTTTGCAGAATGGCAATCACTGTACCACCAGGCGCCGTGATGATAAGATGCACAGTTATAAGAATAACTATCGTTGTCGTCGTCGTGTGTTGAGAAGTCTCTCCCTCGGTGATAAGCCATGTAGTCGTACCCTAGAGAAAGAGAAACCAAAGTCACGTCAGTTACTGTAGGCTAAATGTTACATCGGCATTGTTTCTCCGTAATTTTCTTTGACATTTTGATTTCATCTATTATATATGGCTTTTAAAGTGTTTACGTAATACGCTAAGTTAGTGTACGGTGTGATTACGGCAGCCTTAACTTTTTGTTATTAAACCGTACAGTCTCCCAATCACGCACCGAATGCAACGCATTATTGTTGTGTGCATGCTGTGCTTAGATCTATGTTTGTCATATTTTGTAATATAATAATATTATGCTGTTAAATATTCATACTTAAAGTTATCATATCCAATGCATACATCATGTTTATATTTGTTCCATCATTCCTTCGTGTATCTTAAGGTGATTCATTCCATCTAAACTTTTGCCTTTTAAAAAAGCTCCGAAATCAATTGCTATTATCCAAAATATTAAAAATGAATGTGATATATGCTTTAAATGAAGTTGTCTGACTTTGGTTCAACATAGTAACGAACTAAATTGGTTTAAAATTAAATCGTAAATCCAAGTCATATCCAGCCTACATTTCACCGATATCATAAGGTCACTACAAGGGGTTAGCTACAGTTAACTTGAAGGAATATTATCAGTGAAAGAACGGTTAGAAATGATTATGATCAAATGGAACCGTTTTTTTTTATCAGAAGTATTCTGGTGTAAACGTTTTGCAATATTGTCAGTTGGTATTCGTCCTTTATTCATGTATATTTATCTGTTCCTGAAAGTAGTGTTACTGGAAAAAATCAAGAAATGTTTACATTCTGTCGAGTCTACGAGCAACTCTTTTACGACATTTAAAAAATGACAACTATGGCGTAATAATGAGTGTCCAACATGGTCTATATAGGCTACATGTAGATTAATAGAGTGTTCTGTGTACATATAACCCTAACAATTTGTCTGAGATACTTTGAAACAACTGAGTAATGTTTAACTGCAAATAACATAACAGACACATTTTCGCCAACATCAAGTGTGAATATTTGATGTCAAATCTAGTGAATGACGGAATGCGTGGTATTAATCTTTCGGAAGGGACATTTTTATTTGTAAGTGGTTTAGATTTATTCATATAAAGCTCTACGTATAGGTTGTTGATGATGGTTGGGTTGCTGATCCTTTAACTAGCTATATCTCTTCATGACATATGCAATTACGCAACTGGTGAAACTCGCTTAACTTAAAACAAAATAACGAAGTCTTCAAGCAATTAGAGATTTGAATAAGTTTAAGCAAGAAAGTTTCTATGGTTTCATATTTTATACAGGTCATCATTTACACATTATTTAAATTTTTAAGTTTTTAACCTCCATCAATGATGGAATATGAAATGAATTTTTATAAGCTACAAAGAGACGCAAACAATTGAGAAAAGAATTCATCGATAGATATTATGTATCATTTTTATAGTTATTTCCAACATCTTTTGGAATTGATATCAGCAGCAGTACTTAAAGTGCAGTTGTTACCACTACTCACCTGTATTACCGGTAAAGCTACCGAGGGTTTCTAATCTGTAATTGTTCGCTTCGTTGTTGATGCGAAATGCGTCATAGTTGAGATTATATGACACACCATCCCGGTTTACCAAATCAATGCGCATTTTATAGCTCTTTTGATTCGTCAGGTGATAAAGTTTTTCATTTCCTAGCCATAATTCTCCAGTCGCTGTATTAGGAAACCCAGTCTTGTAGCTGTCCCAGGTGCGGTAAAAATCAACAGAACCATCTTGACGTCTCTGAAATACCTGAAAGAAGGAAATAATTCAATGATAAATAAACCTTTGTCATCGGCCATGTGTCATATCAGATGATCCGGTTATGCAACAACTTGACTTGTAGATTTCTTTGAAAACAAACTGTTGCGAATGACCGTAACTAGCCTGGATGTTTACAATCATCAGACGAAGACGTATGAAATCAGTCCATTGATGCTATGTTTAAAATGTTGCCATGTAAAGAGCCGCCGAGAACCTGCATTTGAAAAAAGTGCGCCCATTTCGATATATATCACCTAATAAGACACCTAATATATTTTTTTTATTCCTTCGGCTTAAGAAGGAAAACGCTTGCAATAGCATTCTGGGATGTCCTTCCTCCCCCCCCCCCCCCTGCAACTCT